>VZTH01018447.1:367247-437335 GCA_013397815.1 Aleadryas rufinucha | reverse complement strand
AAAAAAAAAATTTAACTTTTAAATCCTGATGTTTATTTTAGTGTGTATGGGATCAGATCCCACAAAACAGCGCTGATGTTCATCGTTTCATTTACTTAACTGCTGTCAGATGCAGTTCCACTAGCTTGTGGAGCCACCTGCTTAGTCTGAGTTCTTGCTAAGCAACTGGCAATTCATCCCAGGAGATGTGGCAGATTGGTCTCTTCAGTACTTCTGCACAAAGTGCAGATTGAAAACTAGTGGAAAATGTCTGATGGGGCTATGACTTCTCATTTCTAGTGTTGCCATTACGGATTTTGATTTGCAAGGGCACACACGTGTTCATAAACAGGAGAGAACTGTATTAAGTCCAGCAGTGTGAAAGTTACAAACACTACTTGTCAGCAAGAGCTCTTTCTAGTCTGTTTTCTTGTTTCTGCCCTTTTGAAGCAATGGATATTCTAGGAATTCAAATTGTATTGAGTGTGTGTGCACAGCATGAAATTACACTAGGTCTTAATTTAAGGCAAGCTTATTGATAATAGCTTCCCCTTTTAAAAGAGGTGTAGTTTATAGGGCAGTTAAAGATGTCTACGACAATAAATGGCAAAAAACCATTCTCTTATCATACATGCTCTTTCCCATAATAAATACAATATCAATTTTATTCTGCCAATAATAAGGAATACAAACAGCAGTGATTGCAGCTGTTACTACCAGCTGCATTATGTAACAAGTTTTGTGTCTTCTGATGATTTGAACTTGAATAATTGTGTAAATCTGGTTAAGGGACAAAAATGCTGTTGTATAGAGTGTCACAGTAACAAAAACTTAGATATTACTGTGACATTAATACATTGATCAAAATGTTACCACCATGTAGTGCTGGCTGCTTGTTCTGTTGTACACCACTGTCTGTGTTCTGACTCAGCACTTTTCTGCATTGCTGAGTCCCCAGGTCTGGGGAAGAATGATGTGGCCTGTCCGTTTTGACAATTGAAGCAAGCAAGGATGTGTCTAGGTTGTCTTCCTCTTTTTATTTCAGATGATGAGATTAACTACTCTTACCAGCAGCATAAGAGCAGGCATGGGGTAGCCATGCATGTATAAAATCCTGGTAGGGTATGGAGAATGGGCAGAACATGTTGATACTCTGGAATGGTTGCCCTGGGACTAGAAGTTTAAGATGCTTGAGACAGGGCTGTCTTGGCCTCCATCACCCAAAGCCCCTTGCAGCTGATAGGTTTTTTTCATGCTCTAAGACATCAGCAAACTGAAATCAGTGTGGTGAGAGGGATGCTGTTTGGAAAACCTCATGAAGAGGTTTCTAGTCTGTCTCTGAACTTCAATGGTATCATGATGCTTTCTTTTTGTGTGTCAGTATTGCAAATATCCATATGTTTTGTAATACAAGGAGCATTTCTAACACAGATGCTGAACTCCTTCAAACAAGACAGACAGACCTTGCTATCAAACTGGTATAAATTTAATAATTATTTATTAGTTTAGAAGTAGTAGCTACTGAGTATTGCTTAAAATCTAAGGCACTTAGACAACTAATTTTATGGGCTGCTATAAAAAATAGATTGTCTGTTATATGCTGATGACATTGGTTTATGGATGAGCAGTAAAACAAGGCTTTTAAAAAGGTCCAAGTGCTAAATGCCAATTAAGAATACTGACAGTGTGCTGATGTTCCTATATTGATTGTGCCTGGTTTTGGTCAGAAATGTGTATCAGTAATTTGATCAGCCCCAAAGTACTTGTCAGGTAGCTCCAAGGAAAAGGTGCTGATTAGAATCAGTGTCATTGATAACTCTGAGGGGTTTTTACTACTAAACTTGATCACCACTGTGAGTGGGGGAGATTTCCAGCATAACTGACTTCCAGCATTCTTTCCATAAGGCTTGATGTGTGAGCCTTGTCCTTTTTCCCTAGGCTCTAATGTTCCGCATTTAGTCCTTGGTTTCCTTCCTTAAGCAGCACTTCTATCAGTGTTACACAACATTGAGACCGTGAATCATTTTTTTTAATGAATCTTGCGTATTATCAAAACCTCACCTGAATTCTGCACCAAAATCTTGGCAACAGGAGTAAAGACACTACCTGGCAAGAAGAGTGTTGAAACTTCTGAGTGCTGAGAGGTCTGCAGGCAGGGTTATATGGAAGTACAGTAACAGGGAAGAGTAAAACAAGTGATGTCTTATAGAAGTCTAATTGAGGAGTGGCTGAGGGAGCTGTGGTTGTTTAGCCTGGAGAAAAGGAGGCTCAAGGGAGACCTTATCTTATCACTCACTACAGCTGCCTGAAAGGAGGTGGTATCGAGGTGGGAGTCAGTATCTTCTCCCAGGTAACAAGTCACAGGACATGAAGAAATGGCCTCAAGTTGCACCAGGGGAGGTTTAGGTTGCATATGAGGGAAAATTTCCACATTGAATGGGTGGTTAAGCACTGGAACATGCTGCCCAGGGAAGTGGCTGAGTCACCGACCCCAGGAGTATTTACAAAGGCATGTAAATATTGCACTTGGGGGACATGGTTTAGTGAGAATGTGGCAGCTGGACTTGACAATTATAGAGGTCTTTTCTAACCTAATGTTTCTATCATTTGTTCTTCTAGTAAAACTTGAAGCTGTGTTTACTCAGTTATGTTAAAATTGTTTAATTGGTTTGAAATGCTTGTTTTTCTTATTGGTGATTCTGATGCTCCATCATGTTTCTGGCAATGCAGCCTATTGATGTACAGACCTGTCTTAACAGAATGTGGGCTGTACAGGTAGGATCAGAGAATAATGTTAAAATGTTGGTAATGGTTTGGATTTTGGGTTTGATAGGTTCTTGCTGAGAGACAGCAAAACCAATTTTTAAATTGCAGTATTGTTTTTAAAGAAATTGCACATAGAATTATAGAGTAGCTTGCGTTGGAAGGGACCTTTAAAGGCCATGTAGTCCAACCACCCTGCCATTAGAAGTGACATCTTCAACTAGATTTGATGGCTCAGAACCCCTTGAATGTTTCCAGGAAGGGGTCACCTGTCATCTCTCTAGGCAACATATTCCAGTGTTTCACCACTATAATCATAATAAATGTCTTATGTCTAGTCTGAATTGATTTTTTAGCATAAAAACATCACCCCTTATCCTATCACAAGATACCCTGCTAAAAAGCTGTCCCCATCTTTCTTACAAGCCCTCTGTACACAAGCTCACCATCAGATGGGTCAGTGTACAATTTGGATTGAACTTAACTGCAGCTTTGTTAGTCACAGACCATCTTAAACAACTTTAAATTATTAAAACATTTAAGCTTATCAAGGAAGCCTGATTGCTGTGTTTAACACTATTTGGTTTGATGCAATAGCTGTCCTCATTCTTTGAGTGTGATACCATGCTTTATCTAGCCTTCACATAAAAATGCTTTGTGAAATAATCTATCACTTGAATACCTTCAGAGGCACTGGGGCCATGGAGTGAGGAAGGGAATTGGTTGCTGCAGCTGCAGTCTCTGAGTCACCAATTGAGATTATTTTTTGTTGAGGCGACTTGGAAGTGAGTGTTAATGTCTGAGATAATGGGATGTTCTTCAGCCATAAAATTGCCTAACTGTGTATTAAACTATGTATGTGAAAAATGTAACTGTTCTCTCAATGAAGGGCCTTTTTCAAAGTAGCAGATGCTATGTCTAGGGAGATATAGTTTGTAAAATCATCCCTGTACTAACCTAATGCTGTAAATAGTTAAACATAAGTAAGATGTAAACGACATATGTGATTGAGTAGTGATATGTGAAGTCCTTCTGTTTTACAAGTAATGCTGGTGATTCACATCCTTGATTCTGTTTATATTTAATAGTGGAAGGAATTTTAGGTCTTTAAAAAAATGACATCATACAAAAAAATAGAATTTATGAATGGCATTTTGCTAAGATGCAGCAAAGCACTGTAATACAGGAATCAAGTCTTTTCTTGTTTTTTGTTGTTGTATGCTTGTTATTAGTATTTTTTACCTTTACAATTGCAGTTACTTCTTTGATGCAGTGACAATTTGACATCTGTGTAGAGGCACTTGATACTTACCTGAAATATCAAATGGTATCTGGCTTAATTGTATGGCAGTCTACAAGCAGATTATATCTTTGAGTTAGTGTAGAAAAGGGGAATAAATGAGATTTTTGCCAGATGAGGTAGCATCCTTCCAGGAATATCTGGTAGCAAAAGTTCTGGATAACATTTTGGCCTTGCCACAATTTCCCTTTGAGGTTTCAAGTCTGTAAACATTCATGATTTGGCTTTAGTTTTAGCAGGAAATGATTGCCATAAAGGGGTGATGGGGAGCATCGTATTAAGCACAACAGATAAGGCAGTTAAAAAAACCCAACTCTGCATATTAACTTGATCTTTTAGTGTACCGAAGACTTAATGCAGTGGGATGGATACTTGTGAATGCATTTCAGCTACATTTGTCCTGATAAGTAAAAAATTTGAGAACACATCAGGCTTCTCAACTATGAAATGTCCATCTGTGCTACAGAATGAGATGGTATCATATGCCATCAAACTCTGGTCCTCTATAAACAAAATACAGGTGGAACATAGTGTGCTCATCTACAATTTTTGGACAGACAGACAAAAAAGTAGTCTTTTCACAAGGTTTAGAGGCTTTAGAAGCTTCAGGCATGTCCATTTAACTGAATCTATAGACCTTTCTATGTGTGTGTGTATATATATGTATATATGACGAGAAATAATTTGTATTGCTGAGCGAAGCCATTTTTTCTTCTATTGGTATACATTTAAGCCAATTGGTTATTGGTATAAATACAAAACTCATTTACAAATGCATGTTCATGTATGTGTTTGGAGGAAATGGGTCTGGGAAGTCACTCTTTGATTAACCAGCAAGATTTGACCCATAAGTGGGGAATTGCATAAAGTTGCATTTTGTACTGATTAATTATGTTTCTGTAGTTAGACCCTCTTTCGTCTAGTAACAAGCAGGTGGTCAAATACTTTGTCTGGTTTTGAGCTAAAGTATTTACTGTCAAGTGTTAAGAGTACAAGTATAATCTTATGAGGAAGTGGCTGAGGGAACTGTGATTATTTAGCCTGGAAAAAAGGAGGCTACAACTACCTGAAAGGAGGCTCTAGTAATGCGGGGGTTGGTCTTTTCTCCCAGAAGCTTCAGGACAAGAGGAAATGGCCTCAAGTTACACCAGGGGAGGTTTAAATTTGATATGAGGAAAAATTTCTTCACTTGAAAGGGTTGTCCAGCGTTGGAAGAGGCTGCTCAGGGAAGGGGTTGGATCACCAACCTTGGAGATATTTAAAAGATGTGTAGATGTGGCACTTAGGGACATGGTTTAGTGGTGGACTTGGCAGTACTGCATTAAAGTTTCGACTTGGGGCTCTAAGAGGTCTTCTCTCAACCTAAACTCAGGATGCTGGTTGTCTTATCAGCAAGCCAAAAAACTGTGAAAATTGAACTTACACTTCCTCTCAGTGTGGAGTGCATTAATTTATCTCTCCCATTCATCTATTGGGCTTTAGAAAATGTCTGTCCTCCAAAAATCACATTTGTCTCTAATTATCTTCAATTCAGTTCTTATTCTAGGCCTGAGACTCTATAGAACTCCATAGGGTAAATGTCAGCACAAGGATAATGGATCTGATTTTCTCCAGTAGTTTATCTATTTTAAGTGCACACTTGACTCAAATAGCCTCTAGTTAAGCCCTGCTGTGTATTTGGGGTTTCACTCAATGTTGCAAGAGTTGTAGAACCGTGGATGAATGTTCACTATTGCAGCTTTTTTCGGCATACTTGAATAAGTTTAGAAAGCATACTTGGCACATTGTTGGTATTTTCCTACGATTCTTTAAAAATTATACTAAGCATCTTAGATGACAAATAGGAGAATTTCATCTTCCCCTCAAGTTTTGCCACTACCTAGGTTATTTCTGGTAAAAGATGCTGAAACTAGTTTTCAGTTACAAAAAAAAAAATCTCAGAGCTTTTCCGTTGCTGTTGTTTAAACGTGAATTCCCATATTATAACTGCTTCTGATGGGAACTCTCTGGCCATCCTGCCAGAAGTCAGTCAGGCAGATCAACCTGATCTAATATCAAGGTTAGCTTTCCTTTGTTTTGACCTCCGATTTAATCTGCATTTAGTCATGATAAGATGCAAGTGTCTTGAGTTTCAGTCAACAAGAACCTAAAAACTGTCTGCAGTTGAGCCCTTCCCCACAGACTGGGGGAGGACCCTTGTTTTTCTACCTTAGCCAATTACCCTGAAGTGAGCATAGGTATGCTTCTGTATTGCTTTTACCCTGTAATGGGATGATCTTTTCTGATTGCAAGAGAGTTCCTACACTCCATATTATTTTAACACAGATTTTGCCTTTGTCCTGGAAGATTGATGGAGTGGGAATGATCTATGAGAGACTGTTAAAGAACTCAAGCACATAACTGAAATGACATAGCTTCTCCTGAGAATAGCTGTCTAAATTACAGCGGGACAATACTCCTTATTAACTGAGAATGGTGCCAAGTTAAGCCTGGTTTGGTGGTTTTCCTATAGTTAAAAAGCTTAAGTGACCTTAAATCACTTTCATGCTTACTGACACAAGCATACCTTTAACTGGTTTAAACAGATTTGTTTTAGTGATCCACTGTAGTAATCAGTAGTTGATTTAAATTACTAATACTGTACTGATTTAGGTAATATCTTCCTAAAGAAGAAAAGGGGCCCAGGTTCACATTTTGTTTGTTCCATATGTTCCCACAGTTGAACCACATTGTTTGCCAGTTTACGTAGTAATTAGTTAAATTGTATTCTAAGTAAATGTATAACTAGCCCTTAGCTGTACTATTCCAGATAGAAATTAGATGTTTTATTTTTTAATACCTGGGTAAATTCTCCCACCCTGATATCTCTGTATTGATTTCTGAGGTTATAATAATGGTTTCTTTCTTCTTTCCTGAAGTGTGTATTGGCAACTAGGAAAGTCTTCTGTCTTGAGATGTCTTGCTCTGGGAAGTCACTAGGCCAGGGAAGTGGGATTTTGAAAGGAGATCTAGATTCTGAGATGAATTCTCCTCAAAAGTTCTGTTGAGTCAAGATTTCTAACTCTGCTTTCTATTTTAAGAATTGCTGAATTGAAGTAGATACTGCTATTTCCCTTTCCTATTTCTGTTGAAAAGGAATTACTTTTTATAAAAAGGTAGACCATGAGGTGGAGTATTGGCTGCATGTTCTGAATGTTGAGAAAAGGCAATTTAATATGAATGGCTATATTTGCCTGGAGCTTGTTAGTGGTCTGATCACCATACCTTGCTGGATGAATGACTCCATTTGTAATAGTATGTTAAGGTACTGTGGTTTTAAATTCATTTCAGTGATTGTATTTCACCTCTTTTACAGAAATGTTACGAACAAAAGCAGTACAAAAATGGACTCAAGTTCTGCAAGATGATCCTCTCTAACCCAAAATTTGCTGAACATGGAGGTAACTGCAGACTCAAGATTTTTTTTTTTTGTCTCCTGTCACGAGCTTAAATGTATTATTAGTCTATATTATACTACTGGGAAAGAAAGGAGTCTGTTGTGGAGTGTGATTCTGTTGTTATGACTGAATAATTACTCTGGATTTTCAGTCTTTGTGTATTCAGACCAGGTTTCCACTCTATCTCAGTCAAACACTCCTGTGCAGTGGGATGTTGAAGATGAAAATATATGGTGGAAGCAACACTTCAGTGAAGTTTCCAACTTGCCTTTCTAGGTTTTTGGGTCAGAATGCTAGTGTGGGTTTTTCTTACATTCCTATTTAAAGCAAGCCCAGCCTTTTTTTGAATATTACATGAACGTGTTCTGCCAATAAATTAAGAATCTGGAGGGGGTTTTTTGTCACGTTCATACTCTTAAATTTTCTGTACTGCATACCAAGTTGCTGCTTAAAGGGAGCAGAGTTAAGTGTAATACTGTTGCTGTTAATACTTGAAGCTGAAGACAGAATCTGGTGATCCTGTTCTGATAAATATTGTAGGAAACAGGGCAGCAAAATATTGTTTCTATTTACATCTGTTAAATTCTATTTACATCCTCAATAAGATACTCTAGTCTTACTGTATTACAGGTTTCTCTTACATTATTTAGACAGTCTTTCCTTCTGATACAGTAAATTTTTCTGGGTTTTTTTTTTTTTGCTGTTGAAGCAACCTGAGTGTGCATGTACTATGTCAGTAAAATTATTTTCCTATTTGATGTTGTCAAATCTTGTCAAAATGTTTGACTAATCCTTTTCATGCTTCTGTCCATGTCTGCTGTTTCTTTGTTTCATTACTTTTCATTACTTTCTTTGTCTTCATTACTTTCCTGGAGATAAAAGTATTTTTTTTGTTGTTGCTTCAAAGCTAGAGTGGTTTGTTCAGCTCTGACCTAATGCATTTGTGTCTACTAGCACTTCTGTTTTTATAACATCTCAGTATACAGATCTGTCTTTTCTGCTCTTGCTGCCTCTTAAATTTTCCAGGACAGCTAGCTGCCTTGGCAATCCACATACTACATGGGCTTTGAGCCACTAATGGCTTTGAAGCTTGGGAGTAAAGCTTGGAATGAACAGCTGAAGCAGAACTAATCCAGTGAAATGATCTGATGGAAAGCTGCACTGTTGTCACACTTAGCTTCAGAGAAAAGGAGTTCCAAAAGTTTAGTAAGAAGGTGGCACACAGATGGTGTGGCTGGGCAGTTATCTCTGTGGTGTGGGAAGGCAGGATTAGGTTTCTTCTATTCCCACAGTGGCTATATTCTTTTTCCAACTTCTTAATATTATTTGAAAGGTATCATTCTGGCTTTCTCTGTTCTTACAGTGTGGATGTAGGACAACTTAAAAACAACAAAAAAACCCCTTGACTTATTTTGGGTCATTTACTTGTAGATGTACCTATAAGTACAGAAAAAGTGTTAAATGAGTCTATCAATAAAACTTCAAACTGCTGTTACAGCTGACCTTGAGATCACGGGCTCTTGCCGTTAATACTGAGGAATAGGTTGTAGTTGGAGGAAAACCAGAGCATTAAGATGAAAAAAGTGACTAATCTCCTGGCAGGGACCAAAACAAGTGGTCTCTTATTTAACAAAAAACCTAAAATATGCATCTTGAACAGCTTTCAGGCATAGCGCATGCATTGCATGCAAGTTGCTTGCCTACTGTGTGCTGTGAAGAATGGGTAAAGTGGGAAAGCAATAGTCATACCAATGTACTGTTTGAAATCTTGTGCCTCTCAGAATGTTGCTTAAAATGTTATTGCATTGAGGTCTCTAACACTCAAAATATGGTAGCAGGAAATAAGCTTCCCTTTGCTAATGCTTTTTAAGAAGTCTGTAACAGGGGAACTGATTTCAACAGATTTTTTGCTTGTGTTTTGACACAGCCTTTTTTCCCTTGGTCTTCATATCTGGAACTTTTATACACCTTGAGGAGCTATCTAAATTTGCTTCAGATTGTTAACTCCCTTGAAGCCAGCTAAGTGTATTTTTTAATGAATAAAAGTTTGTGTTGTCTTTGTTCATCACATCTGTATGATGCTCTACAAGTCTTAAAAAGACCAGTTTGAAGAAAGGAAATGCTTCCACGTAACCGTCTTCAGCTGTGCTAGGCTGCTGTCCTGATGTGAATTTAATGGGGTCTTCACTGTGTAACCACTTCAAAGGATATCTTCACTGTGTAGCTGGCATATGGGAAGTCAGAAACATAAGTATCTGATACTTCTTACAGAGACACTTGCGATGAAAGGACTGACCTTGAACTGCTTAGGGAAGAAGGAAGAAGCCTATGAATTTGTTCGTAAAGGACTTCGTAATGATGTGAAGAGTCATGTCTGTATCCTTTGATCATTTTGTTATGACACACTATTGACAGAAACCTAAGATGTTGAGATTGTGACAAAGACTTCTGATGCACAAAATGCTATGTTTCCCTTTTGTTACTGAATCAAGTGGAGCTCTGTGTTTATTCCTTACTGTAAAATTTGGAGTCTAATTGAGGTTACAGATAGGCAAGAGAGGAAAAGTAGAATTTGTACACAAATTATATTGTTATACTGAAACACTTCTATGAGTAAGAATTCCTACTGTAATTATGGTAGCATGTTTTAAACAATAAATCTCGGGGAATAACTCTTACAGTCTTGTGGAGTTTGGATAATTTAATTTGTATAACAGTGCTCAGGGAGTTCTGAATGTGAGTTAAGCAGTAAAGTCTCATTTAAAAAAATATTTGAAAGCATTTAATATTTTACAGTGTGTTAGTAAAGTCTGACTGCAGTAATCCGTCTTCATTTGTAAGGGTACTGATCTTCAAGGAAGATGCCAAGTTGTTTGGTCTGTAACACAAGTGCACTGCAGTTACTTTGTGAAAATTGCAAATGTATCTTCCTTAACTTGCATTAGGTTGGCATGTCTATGGTCTTCTGCAGCGTTCGGATAAGAAATATGATGAAGCCATCAAGTGTTACCGGAATGCACTCAAGCTAGATAAAGATAATCTACAGATCTTGAGAGATCTCTCTCTGTTGCAGATTCAGATGAGAGATTTAGAAGGATATAGAGTAAGTATTCTCTTTGAATTCTCACTTATTGCTGTTATCTTACTATTCTCTTGTTCTTCTCACTGTGAAGCCTTTTACTGGTAGTATTTCTGTTGCTACTTTTTTTTCTGTTTCAAAAATGTTTAAGCTATTGTTTAGGAAAGCAAGAAAAGATACTGCAATAAAGTTCTATATAAGGTTGAGAACAGAACTAGAAGTATTTGTTCTGTGCAATTGGATACACCAGTTACCATGTAAAAATAGTTCTTAACTCATTTTCCATTAAAATAGTAAGGAAAAGAGGCAATACTTATATTAGCAAGTAGAAGTACATACTATGCTGTTGTGAACACTACAAATGGTGTTTTGGGTGCAAAAGCTGAAAGTGTTTTTTGTAAGAAATACACTATCACATTTCTTGTGAGTATATGGGTAACTTGCCCCATGATGACTGATTCTGGAA
The DNA here is from genome assembly GCA_013397815.1 of Aleadryas rufinucha. Taxonomy (NCBI): domain Eukaryota; kingdom Metazoa; phylum Chordata; class Aves; order Passeriformes; genus Aleadryas; species Aleadryas rufinucha. Next base: position 426,311 of record VZTH01018447.1, on the reverse strand, counting down.
TCCCAGTGATGATTATTACTATAAATAAACCCTTAAATTTGTGTAAAAAGTAGTTTCAAAATGGCTGAACTGGTTCATCTGTTTCATGTGAAGTAGAGGACTGGACTGTGGTCTTGGCATTAGTTGGTCTCTTTACTAAGGATGTTAATTCCTGTGAATTTGCTAATGCAAAGGGAAAATAAAATAGCTGACTTGAGTATATGACTTGACTCAGGAAGAAGTTCTGAGAAATGTTGCAGTAGTGTGTGAGGACCTTGTGCCTAGGCATGAGGAAAATGCATGCCACTCTTTCAGTGGCATTGAGCTCCTGCTTTCTAGTGGAAAGTGCTTTCTGAGATTTCAAAGCTCTACCTTTGGAAATAATTAAGGCTTGTAAGAGGTGCTCTTGAAAATGACACCTTCTGTGACTCCACAAATAGATTTTATGCTTTGTTCCATGACTTGTGTATTTAGAATGTAGCCCCTGGATTTATCAAACAAATGTCCTGCTTTTCCCCATACTTTTAGAATTTCAGTGATTGCCTAGGGCTTTTAAAAGTTCTTTTAAAATGTTGGCTGTCTTGGTGTTAAATCATGATAAATGTGTAGTAACTCCAGTTAAAAATTCTTCTTTTAAAATTGCTTTTCTTTTACTGAAGGAGACAAGATACCAGCTGCTTCAACTGCGCCCCACACAGCGCGCTTCCTGGATTGGATATGCCATTGCATACCACTTACTAAAAGATTATGATATGGCCTTAAAATTACTTGAAGAGTTTAGGAAAACCCAGCAGGTAAGATTTCCTGGTCTGGAAACAGAACATGATTTGTATAAGGGATAGAATCTGAGGAATTAGATCTTTGGAAATAGAAATCAGTTATGAATTAGGAATAAATTCTAGGAGCTTAGCAGCAGACACAAATTATACAGGAATACTTTTTCTCCCCCTCTCAATAAACTGTTAGGGTTGAAGATATAAGAGAAGTCTCATGTGGAGAAACTTAATGTTTGTGAGACTTGCAGCTAGAGAAAACCTATGGTGATCCTGCCCCTTTACAGTAGGTGAAACTACAGAAAATAGTTTAATATTTTGGATATGCTCGTTTGCCCTTTCTCCTGCAATAGTCTGGATGTCATTACATCTCTACAAAGAATGAGATAACTGTCAATGGTTTATATGCCTCTGTATATAATACACTTAAAATCAATGCTTGGTTTCAGAGTAACATGAAAGTGTAGCTGAAAATTCTTTGATCAGACTTGGTGTTGCTGAGACTTGAGTAAATCAAATTGTACAATGCTAAAATCACTGAGTATTACCTTTTTTGAGAGAGACTATTCCCTTGTTCTATTAGTGGTAATGCAGAGCTATCAAGTCTAAATTAGCAGAACAGAGTGGATGTGTTGATTATTCTGTAATGTGGAAAGAAAAAGAAACATGTTTATAGATCCATTCAGCTAGGGAGGCATCTTGGAAGTGCTGTGTAAAAATATGAAGATATTACTTGACCTCTAGACTGTGTTTTTAAAACAAAAATCTAATATCCTTTCTGAGTTGTTAAATATGGGATTAACTGTAGGAAAGGACATTAATGGCTAGGAGAGACCAGTGTTTGTCTTGATCACATATCATGGTCAAAAAAAGGATGTTGCAAGCTGGTTATATATAGCTTGATATTTCAAAAGAGCTGTACCTTCCGCATTGAGTAAAAACTGAAAAGAGTAAGTTTTAATCAAAATTGGGTCATCTTCTGTGAGTGTTTGACAACCAAAAAGTCGTCATTCGCAAATGAGTCAGCAGAGCCCAGTCTGAGTTTGGTGTCAAAATGACTGTTCAACTTAGAATTTATAGTAGATGGAAAAACAGCAAATGCAGCATAAGAAACTGAGGCTCTTCAATGACTAAGAGAGCTTAATAGTGATACTGGCCCCTTGGAGAGAATGGAAGTGATGCTGTTAGTGTGTTGTCTTTTCTAAAAGGCTGTGGGTAAATATGGTTGTTTGAGGGGCGTCATGATAGACTGTTTAGTCTAGTGACTAGGCCAGATTTAAATACTGTAGATCAATGCATTATATTAGTTGAGTCTGCTGTGCAAGTTACCACCATCTCAAATCTCACCCTAAAACAAAGATGATCCTAAGATGAGCACAAGCACTGATGACATTTTCTGATAAAACTGGAGATATTTGGGAAATACCCATAAATAGGAAGATTGCTTGTACTTGCACAGTGAGCTGGTTTAACTGTTGATTAGCATCATGTCAGTCAGAGGCAAGTGGTGGAAAAGCTGCTTAAGCATTGGAGGACAGAAATATGCTACAAATGTTGGGCAACATAGTTTTATAGGAAATTAGTCCAGTCAAGCCTGTCCTCTTTTTTTGCAATTGTTAAAGACAGTTAAGTGGTATATTGTCTTTTCTCCTCCAAAACACTAAAAATGCATATGAACATATTAGTTCCATTTCTCTTGAAAATAATCTTGTGCTTTTTTGTGCCAGATCCCTCATGTGTGCAGGCCCAGGTAGAACCCTGTACACTGGAAGAGAGAATCAATGTGTTGGGTCCAGAACAGTCAGGAGAGGCCGGGCAAACTCACAGCTCAGTTTTGCCATGCATTGGCTCTTCCACAATACTCCCCAAATGTACTGGTTTTGCAGTGTCTGGATTTTTCAGTCCTGCAGTTAAAATAATTAAGTTCAGGACATTCTGTGGATCTTTGAGGAGGTACACATCTTGCTTACTTTCCCTCCCAAATCTCCCCTCTTGGCCTGTACTTTGTATGCACTCAGCTTGATAGATGAACTTCTGTGACTGACTTCACAGAATATTGCATGTGACTGCAATAGAAGGGTGGTAGTTTAAAAGAAGGGTTGAAAGACTTAAGGATATCCAAATGACTTGTGGGCAGGACTCAACAAACTGATGTTTTTGAGGAGTTTTATGGCAATCTATATTAGGCCTGATACATTTACTATTCATGTTAATGAATAGACAAAGAAATGTAATGTTAAATAAAATGCTGCTGTCATAATAATTGATAAATAATGGTAATGTAGGATGATGATATTTATTTACTTGAATTACTCAGGCAGCTCTGTCCATTCAGATGTGAATGCAAACAGCCAAAACCAAGCAGTAAAACTAAGAAAATACTCAAGGAACTATTATCTTAGTGATTGTGGGTGAATATCTGAAGATGCAATATTACGAAATAATGGAGCTAATCTAGCTACAACCTGTTGCCCAAACCAGCAATCTGAGTTTTTCCTGTGTGCTTGCACCACTTCCTTGTGCAGCACTGTCTGAGTTGTGGAGGGTTGGTTCAGGAAGCTAAAGTGCCAGAAAAATAATCTCTGTTTGGAAGGATTGATTGGCTGAACTGAACAACTGTGAGGTGAGAGGGGAAAGAGAGAGGGGAATAATAGAGGGAAGTGAGCTGCCTTTGTTGATCCAGACTGTGGTTACACTGACTTAGTTTATTGTAAAACTGTCCCTCAGGGCAAGCTGATGGGTGAAAAGTAAAATACGCTCTTAGTTCTGACAAGCAGGGATTTTATCCATAAAACACTGGTTACTGAGAGATCAAGACTTACTGATGAGCCCATTGTCAAAGAAAAGTTAGAAAATGACAAGAACAATATGGCAAGATAAGATGACTAGAGAAAAAGCTGTCTGTGAAGGGCAGTGTGTCTTTGTTTACTGTAAACAGAAAAAAACCTAGGTGATTTTAGTACAAATTGGATGCTGGGTTTGAGAAGGGTAATAGCTAAGAAGCTTGCTTAGCAGGGAAGATAAAGGAAGGAGTAGTGTCAGGAAGTTGATCAACAAATTGAAGTGATAAATTGCTTTTTATCATTGACAGTTTGATTCTAGTGGCTAAGTTATCACTGGAAATGGTGAATTTTCTGTCTCTTGGCATATTAAGATCAATGTTGTCTGTCATCTGAAAGCTGTAAATTGGCCAGATGCACAATATTTCAGCCAAAACCAGGTTATGAGGTTAAAGGTAGACATCACTTCAGGAAATGTAACAGCTTGTGCTGTCCCAAGTTAAGTCAAATTATAGAACAGTCAGTTCAGAATTTAAATTTTGGGAACCAAGGTGTAAAACAACTATGCAATTTGCTTTACTGTTCTATGTCCCATTTTTCCTTTCTTCTTTTCCAGAGCAATTTTTTATTCTTAATTTTTATTTTATTCCTAATTTTTGCATCAGGCCCACAAATACAGATATGGACAGAGAACCTCTGGAGTTTTGGGGGTCTGCTCTTAGGTATGTTTTGGCTGTATCTTGTCACATTCTTCCAGTGACAGCTGTTAGGGCATCTGCAGTTGTAAAGTTGATCCTTCTTTGGTGCAGGAGGAGAGGAAGAAATTTGTTCTGAAACAGCAGAATTGAGTTCTGGAGAAAGTTGGACATCTGTGCAAGAATCGTAACTCTTCTTGGGGGAGGGAGGAGTAAAGATGTATTGAGGAGCAATAACAATGGTGGGGACATTCTCTTTATAAAATCTCTTATTCTTTATAAGACAATCTGATTATTCGGATTTAGCACTGGGGTTGTTAACTGCTTGCCTTCTGATGAATTACCTATTTAAGTCATCATTAAATTGATGAGATTTCAAAATTCTTTGAAAATGGATTTTTCTTAAAATTACTTTTAAAAATAGCTTTTTAAATAGAGTGATAGTAAGTGCAGTATCTTTCTGGTGGATTCACTCTATGTGTAAGAATAATTTTTTTTTTGTTATCCTGCTGAGCCAAAACAGCTACAAGGATGTCAACTGAGATCTGTTTATTGTGTATATATTTTTAATGGGCTTTTGGGTAATCTGTGTTTTGAAGGCCTAAAACGAATTCATGATGTGCCAAAAAGCTGTGCTACTTGTGGAATTTGGAATTTAGATGTGTATTGGGTTGGAGGAAAGGATATTTTTAGGAGGAGGTGAAGGAGAAAGAACTAAATTGGTGCTCTGCAGTTTTGTTCTGTGGTATTGCAGTAAGGATAAACAGGAAGACATGCTTAATGCTTAACCCCTGCTCCATGAGTCCATTCTGTGAAGCAGTTAAAAATGCTTTCCTGGTAAAAGTGTTTGTGATTTCTAGAGGGTAATGTAGACTAAAAATTGAGCAAAGGTGGAAATGGAAGTGGAGCTGTAGATAAGAGATATACTTTGAGAAGTGAGTAGAATTTCATGCAACTTGCTGACTAGTATGTGCAAGGTATAGTCTTGTTTCATTACCTATCACTTCCTATTCTGTATTAGCTACTAAAGAAAGTACTCGAATGATGTTATTTTCATAGTAATGTTCATTGTCAGATAAACACATCTTTACAGTATCTTATTTAGTTATACTGTCTTTCAGAACACTAGTATGTAAAAGCAAATCTTTCTAAAAATGCCCAGCAGTACTGTGAAATTTGCCTCTCAAAATTTGAAGAGCATGTCATCAAATGTTAAATCCTATAAAATCAGTTTGTGCTTATGGAAGGGCTGGAAGTAGTGGTTTAGGACAGTATTCTTAATAAGAATGTTCCTTTCAGCCAGTTTAATGTTTTGGCTTTTTGTGTTGTTTTTTTGTTAAATTATTTGTCTCTTTAAAGATCAAGGAAAAGCTGTTTTGAGGAACAGAAAATAATAGTAAACTGTTTAGTGACCGATGTGACTTTAAAGTGTTGATTGCTCGGGAGGAAACCTAGTATGTCCTGTATGTCACAGGAAAGAGTATTGTTAACATTTGTCAAACTCAACTGCTTCTCATCTTTCATTATGTAAAAAATCATGTTAGATTGTAAGTCTCACCTACAATTTCTATAAGGAGAAATTTGCTACATTTCATATAGCAAACTGCTTTATTGATCTGCTGGGCATTGTCTGGAGATTGCATTTGCTCTCTAACATTCTTGCAGTTGGAGTAGCTTTTTTGTATATTAGTGAAGAGCATTTAGTATGAAAAGAATTACCATAACTCTGGCAAGACTTTTCATTGCCTCAATCCACTTTAGGGAGTTATCTCTGAAAGGAATAATTTTGAATGTCATCCTGCTTCTTTGGCTGTTGTAGCATTGCATGGTGAATGAGCCACTAGTTATACTGTAGCCTTTAGAAAGTCCTAGGTGTGCAACTGGAAGCAGACCTAAAAATAATTATATGTTGCTTGAAAACACTCTGTATGCTCATGCACTGTATTTTCTGGGATATTGAAGTTTAGTACAGAGAGCACTTGGTTAGAGAGAAATGGTGTAAGTTTATGATCTGAAAAATCCCAGTTGTCAAGTGATGGATGGGTCGTTGCTCTTGGAAATCGTTTGATACAGAATTCTGGTGTGCTGAAAATGATCCTGTTAGACCCCAGCCATCTGCTGTAGAACTTACATCAAAATTGTTGTATTGTGCATAAGTCCTTCAGAACGGAAATAAATGAAGATCTTTGCTTTCTCTCATGTAATTCAGTTTTTGATTAGCTTGCCACAATGATAGAAAAAAGAGAAATAAAGGACTTCTTCTAAAATGTTATCTAACAAAGGATATTGTTCAATGAATATGATTTGATTGTGAATAATGGGAGTTTTACATTTTAAATGTTTAGATGGGTATATAAATAGACCTGATTATGTTCCATAGCTTAAATCTTGTATTCTGTAATACTGCATACATTTGAGGTACAGATAAATGTTAACTAACATATTGGTTTTTCCCCCCGCCAGGTTCCTCCTAATAAAATAGATTATGAATATAGTGAACTGATTTTATATCAAAATCAAGTGATGAGAGAGGCAGATCTTTTTCAGGAGTCTTTAGAACATATAGAGACATATGAAAAGCAAATATGTGATAAATTAATAGTAGAAGAAATCAAAGGTAAGTCATTGTTATTCTTCCCTTAGCTAATTTTGTTAGAAATTTTTGCTAATGGCTTTCAGATACGATTAAACAGTAAAAGGAAAAAAAAACCCCAGCATGTAAAGTCTTTAATTTATTTGTAACAATTATTGTAGGAAAACTGGTACCAGCAGATTTACATTTTTGTGCACAAGTAAATAACTTTTCCCACCAAAGTGGGTAGTGGATGCAGGTAGTTTGACTTGGGTTGACACAATAATAGAGGAAATCTCAGAGATTGTATTGGTACTTACTAGAGTAGCTTTCCATAAATCAGACGTATTATAACCCAGTTTTAATCTTGTGAAAAAGAATTTCATAAAGAATACTGTTTGAAGTACAAACATTTTTGTTTTTTGACTGAAATATCAAATTCTTGGTTTTTTTCAAGCTTTCTAATGCACTTACTTACTGAAGTGAATACTGAAGTTGATTTTTTTTGGCTAAAAATAACTCACAGTTGTTTTGTGGATTTGAAGTGCTAATACTGATTTCTGAATATGTGTGAGTAATGGCACGTATTCTTCAGCTACTCCTTGCTTGCACAGTTGCTGTGGGCTGACCCTGGCCAGTGGGTAAGCCAAGCCCCACACAGCTGCCCACTCACTTCACCCAGCCTCACTTGTCAAATCGAGACAGAATAGGAAGAACAAAAGCAAGAGAACTTGTGTGTTAAGATGAAGACAGCTTGAGTGATGGAAAGAGGAAGGAAGGAAAATCAAACGCAGATCCTCAACTGATGCAGTCTCTGTACACTTCCCACAAACAGACTGATGCTCAGATAGTTTCCAGGCAATGGCTACCTGCCCCAACACTCCTTCTCAGTTTTTATTGCTTAGCGTGAAACTAGATAGCATAAAATATCTCTTTGGCCAATTTGCATCAGCTGTCCAGGTTCTCTCCACTCCTGCCTTATTGTCCACCCTGGTCTACTTGCTGGGTGGCAGAGTCGGGGTAAAAAGACAGAGCCTTGATGGTCTACAAGTACTGCTTAACAGTGGTGGAAGTACTGGTATATTTGTCAACGTTTACTCACAAATCCCAAAACACAGCCCAGCATGAGCTGCTGTGAAGAAAATTAATTCCATGCAAGCTGGACTTGGTAGAACCATTTACTTAGTAGTGATTTAACCAGTGTGATTTAACTGGTTAAAAACTGGTTAGTTGATGTAAAAAATGTGCTTAAGTAAACAGCCTGATTAAAAACTGGTCTGGCTGTGTGTTGGAGTCCTGGAAGGAGGAGTTGCTTGTTTATTTGATAATCCCAATAGCTATTTTAAATACTCAGATGCAGACATTCAGGTAGTCTTTGTTTTCACAGATGATGAATGTTCCAAGCTCTGAGCCCTATGTGTGGTAGCTTCAGGTAGCATTTGTAACACACAGCAAATGCCTTTGGGAAAATAAAGCCTCTTTGAAAGAATCTGTGTATGCTTAAACCCAATTTTGTATATCTAGTATTGTAAACTTTATTCACAAGTGTTTCCTCATGTAATTCAGAGTTCTGTACTGTGTTGTTTCTAGGAGAGATGTTACTCAAGTTAGGAAGACTGAAAGAAGCTGGTGAAGTATACAAAGAGTTAATTGAGCGTAATGCAGAAAACTGGTATTATTATGAAGGCTTGGAAAAGGCCCTACAACCCAGTAAGTTAAGCTACATGGATGTAGTGAAAATACGTATGGTATAGGATACACTTAGAACTCCTGTTTGATATGGTACTGCTCTAGATCAGAAAGTTCTACTTGGCAGAAAATTATGTACCTTCTGATCTTGAATATTATATAGTGTGTTCATTCATTTTTAAAATGTTCACTGAAAAACTTGTATGCATGAAAATACCAACAGCAAGTCTTTATCTTCTTGGAATCAAGGGTGGCATTTGCAAACATGGTTACACAAAGAACATTCCTTTGCCACATGTGAACTTGGAAACCAAATGGCAATTAATTCCTCTCTAGTAGTTGATTGTCAGACTGCTATCATATGCCACAACATAAAATTTTAATTTTGAAACTTGTTCAGGTGGTACCTCTTTCTAGAGGCATGTAGAGAAATACTCAAATACCTATTTTGGATGGCCTTTTAAGACAGGCCATCTGAAAAATACACCTTTTTCTCTTTTTTTTTTTTTTAAGTTGGCACTTAAAAGGTAAAGGTGATCAACGTGTTAAAACCTTTGTTACTCCAATGCCAGCTCATGTTTCTGCTATCGTGTTTTTCCAGGAAAAAGAGCTCATTTTTAAAAGCTACAATCTTGCAACTGTTTATGCTATTTTAAGTGTTTTGCAGTGATAACTTTCCAGAGTGTTTACACTTATGCAGGAATGGTTTCTTTGTATTTAGTTTTTCACTAATTAGTGACAGTTTATTGGAGTTACTCTGATGACATCATAAATCATAAGCCCATAATTATATTATTTGTAGTTGTTATAGCTGCATTACAGTTCTCAACTGGCTTTGTTCTAGAAAGTTTTACAATTAGGTCTCATGAGGTCTGGGAATATGGCTAGTGACTTGGTAATGAAAATGATTTAATTTGTTACATATATTCAGAGTGTAGTGTTGCCCTTTGAGTAGTTTTCCTGGTGTATCCATAGAGTAGAATCACATGGTTGTTGTCTGAGACATTAAATTACCCAGGAACTCAGTTATTCTCTCTGATATAACAAATACGTTGATGAAAGCATGTAGTTTTTAACAAAGAACCAGTCCAGTAGTTTTTGACATATTAAAGTCCTATGTAGACTGAGACTGTACTAATTCTATAAAACTAATAATGCTACTTTATTTTTTAGGTGGTCTTAGGACTATTTCCTCCCCCATGGTAAGTTCTGGAGCTCCAACTTGTGACTTCAATTAGGGCTTTTATATGCTTTAGTTCCAGTCCAAACAATATTTTAGTATAACTTTTATAACTCTACATCTCTTGGAGACACTGGGTAGTAGATTTCCCCCCCCTTCCCCAACATCTGAGCTCAGTGACAAGATAAACTGTTTTTCTTATGAAAGGAAAACAGATATATTTAATATATATGTAGTCTTGATCTGTACATTCAGTTTTAAATTGTTTGATGAATTTAATATTTAAGCAAAATTGATTTTAATTATATAAAAATGGCATTTTAAAGGAAAAGATTAGTGTTATTTAAGTTCTATCCACATTGGAGCTCCAAAGCATATTATGGGGGAAAGGGGAGGAGTGGGCAGAAAATGTTCAAGTAGCTTTATTTTTGTTAAACATTAAGGTATAAAGAGTTCTGGCACTCAGTACTTACACTGGCAGTATTGTACCCTGGTTTTGCTGTCACCAGAGGACCTATAATAGAGGCATGCTTGTGTAGTATGCTGTTTGTATACCTATGGTTTAGAAATGCAACATATTTCTCTGAATGCTTTTAATGTGTCTGAAATGGATGTATAGTGAAAAAAGTTACTTGAAGCTATGAATGTCATGCACTGTGTGAATGGGTCTGCACAACATGTAACTGAAAGAAACCAAACTCGAGCTCTGTGTGATTGAATGTGCAAGTTAATGGTCCTGTTTATCCTTAGAGTGATTAATGCTGGTAGTTGTGTATTTTATATACGGTGTGTTCTCAGTACAGTTTTACACGATGTTTATGATTAACTGGAAAAATAACATGAAATGTTTAAATTGTTCCAAATCCGCATAAGGAGTCTAGCTCAATTAATTCTCAACACTTACATTCTCAACATTTAAAGACATTTAAAATAGGTTTTTATGTCTGTTACTTATATCTGTTATATTTGCTGATAATAGGCACTTTAGAAGAGAGGCTTCAGATTTATGAAGAAGTTAGTAAAAGACATCCCAGAGCAGTTTCACCTAGAAGATTACCTTTAAACTTTGTTTCAGGTAACAAGTTGCATATCTGTTCTGTAATAGTTTCTTTTCTTTTCTTTTCTGAAGTTTTCATCAGGCTGTTTAATGTGCATTTAATACCTACTTGTGCATTTAATACCTACTTGAACATGTAGATGAATCAAATGTATGCATTTCTCTTGGAACAGACAAAATTCTTTTGTTTTAGGAGTTGATAGGAAAACTTCATACACTCAAATATGATAATATGAGCTATGTAATATTTGTGTTGATAAAACTACAGTACAGAATATGTAGATTGTAGGAACTCTTGTACATAATTTTTCTGCTTCATGCAAGTTAAGAATCATAAGTTAAAATGTAGGGTATAGTACACTTTAATTCAAGGGGGGGGTGTGTGTGTGTGTATATATATATATATATATATCATATCCCCTCCTGTATCTTTACTATACATACTTTTGCTGTAAAAATGTAAACCTACTTTCTTGTAGAGCTACTAGAACTTAATTTGACAACAAAAACTAGCTTTGTGCTGCTAATTTGATTAAGAAAAGGAACAAAAAGGTCTGCAGTATTACATAGCACAAATCATTTCGTTTTATAGCTAAGTTCTTTGTGACTTTGCCCTTTCAAAAATTGTTTTGAAATACAGTGCACAAATACCCTCAGTTTTGAAAGGAAAATGTGTATATACTTGTTAAAATAGAAAGCTGTGCTCTTCCAAAATAGAAGGAAGGAGACTAAATGAAATGGTAAATACCATAAAAATGTGTAACTAATGTGTAGCTGTCTAAGTGCTGAAACTTCAGTAGAAGACTTTTGGAGAGTACATAAGCTAGATACCAAGTGTCAAGAAATTTGAGGTCAGCTGCAAATTCCCAACATACCTTCTCATGCTTTTAAATTTATAAGGTTAGTTTTTAGTTTAGCTCATTTGCTGAGCACCACATTTGTTGGTACCTTTAAATGTTCCAGAGCATAGCTAGTCCATTTCCCTGTTGTTGCTTGTGTGTCTGAATGTGCATACACATTTCCCATGTAAAATCGAAATATTTTAACTGCTTCATAAGAAGTTGCCACTTGTGCCTTTTATCGTCCTATATACTTCAGTTTCTTTGAAGATACAGGGGCACATTTTAGGACATTTCAGCTAGATTTGCAAAGCTGGGTGATGAGTAATTGTTTTTTTTTCTGTAATAAGATTGTTATGGAAACAAGGATAATAACAGGTTATTTCCTTGTTTCCAGCAAACAAGGAAATAACCTGCAAAATGCTTTCCTATATCTTTATTAATAGTGTGTTTTGATGTTGACTTCATTTCACTGTGTGTTTTGCTCTAGGCTGCCTGGTGTCTTATATCAGTGTAGTTTCACAGCTTATGTTCATTTAAGTAGAAATATGTATAGTAACAAGAATTAGTTGCTCACGCTGTAACAGTAGGATAAATGAAAGCAAAATTCATTATTAGATTGGTCAAGAAAAATCTCATGGCTACTTTCTCTAGCATTTTATAACAAATAAGAATTTTTCAAAATTAAAACTTGTTTCTGTTAACTTACATATTAAGCTTATCAGGCATGAATGTGTAAGACTGTTTTTGATCCCATAGAAATTAATCTATTTACTAAATGCTTTTCTATGTTTACAAGTACAGATGAGAATTTCTGTAGCTGAAATTTTATAGCAAGAATGTGAAGGTGTACAAAGGAACATCTTTGTAAAAAATAGTTGCAAATTTCAAGATGATAGAATTTCTGGTTAAATGCAGTTACTGTTCCAGTGTTCCAGTCACTGACCAGTTACAGCTGTCATGGTTTGATTCAGAATTAAACTGCTCTTAAAAATTAAAATACTCTAAAATGCAGGCTTATATTAAAAGGACAGTTCTTGTCTAGACCTTGCCATGCATTGCATGCTAACCTTGTATTTGATACAAATCAGCTCCTTGATTGAGCTGGAAACCACCTTTATGGAGAAAGGCTGTTACCATCAATTTTACTGATCAGGTGTATGTGGCCATGCAGTTTTAGATTTGTTTATGCCCTGTGATCAGGTGTGTGCCTCAAACTAAATTGTAACTTGGCTTCTTGTCATAGGTGGGTGCCCAGCTGTGTGTCTTTTTTTTCCAGACTGTTTTAAAACTGTTCTGCTTTCTGTAAATAAATAGGTATTTAATGGAAACTCAAATCTTGCTTTCCTAAATTCTAAATTATTATTCTTCCAGTGAGAAAATAAATTGTAAGAATTCAACAGGAGAAACTGAGATGGATTTTTTCTTTATATAGAGGAGTTTCTGTAGTGTGAGACAGCACATTTTAATTAATCCATCTGTAATAAAGCATGTGCTTACAGTCCCAGTTATGGATCCTCATCCACAGGTAGTAGGAGTTTCTATATACAGCAGTTTGGCTTAGTATAGCAAGGTGAGAACATGAGTTATTTTCATTAGTCTGTGTTTGTTAGCAACAGTGCTGATAACAGTGAGTGTATGACAATTGAGAATTGATAGAAGTAAATGGAGATGTATACAAAGCAGTATTGTCTGCATTTTCTGAATATCTAAAAATCTGTTAATCCAAGTTTTAATGTGTTCTTATTGAAGTTAAGTTTATTTCAACAGTTTTGTGTCAGTTTTATGGGCGAATCTTAGCACTATATGAAGTGTGCTACCTCCTTGTTGAGAAAGTTAGAGAAGTCCACAGCAGAGGAGGCACTGAAGTGTGGAACAAGTTCATCTCTATGCAAAGCAAAGAAAGTCAATAAAAATAATAGAAAAAGCCCAACCAAACAACAACTAAACACACCCCCCGCAACTGAAAACAGTCACTTTCATCATAGCAATAAAAATATGAAAACCAGATTATTTCCCTGACTTCTCTCTGAAGTCCTGCTTTTTCTCTTTTTTTTAAACAGCATTTCTCAGAAAGGTAGCGCTTACTGCAGGTATTGTAATTTTTAACTGAAAATACAATTAGATCAGATTTTTAGCTTTCTGCAGTGTATTTTGATCTAGATGATTCTGATATGGAGCTTATGTTTCTGAAACAATAAGTCTTGTTTCTAATTCCAGAAACAATCATATCGCAAGTCATGTTCTACTCATAAAAATAGGACTAGAAGAGAGACAAAGGGTTCATTTCATCCATCCTTCTTCCTCAAAACAGGATACTTCAAATCTGCACTACTCCTAACAGATACATGTCTAACTTACTCATAAAAACCTCAAACGATGGAGCTCTTGCAAGATCTCCATTGTAATTCTTAATAAGGTGTTTTCAGTGTTTGTTTAAATAGTTTTTGCTACATCCTCTGTAGTCAGCACTTAATATTTTCTTTTTTTTAATAGACTTCACAGGTTTAAGGACTGTTACCATGTCTGCCAGCAGACTCCTAAACACTAGCAACTTAAGCATTTTACTCTGATTTTAGTTTTCTTTTTAAATCTGGAGCATATTTGTGGCTTATTAAATAACAGGAAAGATTAAAACCCTTAACTGCAGTTTCTCAGTTCCTCTGTTATCCAGAGTTGCACAGCAGTTAGTGCGTATATTTATATAACACTTGCAATCACTGACATATAACCAAACACACTTTTGTTCCTAGGTGAAAAATTTAGAGAACTAACGGATAAGTTCCTGAGGGTTAACTTCAGTAAAGGCTGCCCACCCTTGTTTACCACTTTGAAATCTTTATATTACAATCCAGAAAAGGTAAAATTTAGTATTTATTTGGTTTTAATGAAGTCTTCTGTATTGAATTTCTAATAGACTAAGAGTTTTTATGTAGCTTTTCCTATAACCTACCAATTACAGTTGTTGAACATTTTTTCCCTAATGTGCTATTTTGTCATGTGTGAATGATCACTTGGTGTCAAAATGCTTGAAGTCAGATTAGTGCAGAGTGCACTGAGGTTTTTGAAAAACCAATGATCATTAAGTTTGTGCTTTGAGTGCAAGTGTTACAGGATTCTTTCAACTTATGGTTTATGATGTCACCAGAAGTAATGCTTTTAAAGTAACAGGTGGCTGTTGTTCTATGTACATTTCTGAATTGCATGAATACATTAGTATTTGCCACAAAGGCTTGTTTCGTATTTCAGTCTTTAGCTGAAACTTTAGTGTATAATTTTTGTACTTCTAAAGTCACAATTTTGGTGTGATTGTGTCACATTAGAACTGTCGTTTCAAATGTAGTTCTTCCTTTCAAACTTTTCAGTAAGGTATAGTGAAAATAAATTTTCTAACTAAAGCATGTTACTAAAATGTGTAGAAAGCAGAACAATTAAGATCAGTCTCTTTAGGTATTATCTTTGCTACAAACACTATGGGTATTCTAATCCATTCATGACTTGGTAAGAAGAGGGGTTTATATCTTGAAAAACCTTAAATACATGATGCAGCTTTTCAACCAGCAGTGAATACTCCTTTATTTGGACTAAAATTATTCTTCTTTCTAAGAGTTTCTTTGCTAGTGTCCTAACGTGGAATTTTCAGTACACTTCTGTAAGCTCTACTTTTGCTGTGGTTGACATAATTTTAGTAAATTCTGGTATCGTGTTGTTGTGGTTTAACTAAAACTGGCAACTTAAGCACCATGCAGCTGCTTGCTCTCTCCACCCCTGCCTGGTGGGGAGTAGAATCAGAAACACATAAACCTTGTGGATTGAGATAAGGACACTTTAATGTTGAATCAAAATAAACTATAATAATACTAATAATTGTAATGGAAAAGGGAGAGGGAAGAGTAAAATTCAAGAGAAACAAGTGATGCACAGAACAATTGTTCTCCATTCACTGACCAGTGTTCTGCCCATCCCTTAGCAGTGACTGACAGCTCCCAGCCAACTCCCCCAGTTTATATGCTGGTCACATTGTATGGTATGGAATATCCTTTTGGCTAGTTTAGATCATCTGTCCTGGACATGCTCCTTCATGGCTTCTTGTGCCCATGCTGCCTCACAGAGGACAGGAACCTGACCAGTCCTCGCCACAGTGTAAGCACACCTTAGCAACAACTGTAACATCAGTGTATTATCAGCATTATTTTTATGCTAAATCCCAAACACAGCACTGTACTGGCTACTAAGAAGCAAATTAACTCTATTCCAGCTGAAAACAGGACACATGTAGAGTACAGGCTTTTTTACAGTGCCTATTGCTAATGCACACTTTTCAATGTAAATGGAATGGAATTGAAATTTTTTACATTGTGATATGCTGGGTATCTAGATAGAAGTACAGTCAATGTTAGGGAAGTTTTAGCTCTGCTATTTGAAGTGTGAAAAATCTGAATGTTGAAAGATACGTATCCTTTTGCATCTGAAAAGATTTTTAGCACTTAATTTTTGACATGATGGTTAAAAAAAGAGGGCTACCATCTTTTGGGGCAGACATACACAGAAAGGTGCCTTTCTGCTAGTTACCTTCATTATATCAAATCAGAGTTGCTCAAAACTGCCAGCTTAATCCTAGAAAGTAATTAAAATCAAGAGCTTCACCTTTTCCAAACATGCTTGGGATTTGTTTGTGTTGCTAACTTCTGCAAAAGCATTTTTGTCATATTTCAAATTGTTTCCTTACCAAGGCAGGCTGTCTTTTACATTTCACTTGGTTGGGTTTACCTGTAGCTACAGTGTAACAGAAGAATCTTTAAACTAAAACTTCAATTTTAGTCCCTGATAGTTAATTTTAGAATTTCTGAAATTTAGGGTTGAGGGCAGAAAATCGTGACGAACTGTGTGCTGCATCTTTCAGGAAAATACTCTATTTTGGTATCTAATTTGTGTAAGTTGGAGCTTAGTACTAGCTTCTCACATAAATTACTGGTATATTTTGACTGAAAGAGGATTGTATTCAGTATTGTATTATACATACTAGAAAATACCTAGCAAATTTCTGATTTCTCTACCAGCTGGGAATAAAGTTCCCCTTGTGTTTCTTTGGAAACAAGTGCAGTTTGGTGTAGTCAACTGCAGTTGCATTTTGGAGTGGAATAGATTTGAGGACTTGATGAAAGAGTTGGTATCTAAGCCTAGAAAGTTCCTTCTTTCTAGAGCTCAAGGTGGGTCTGTGATCCTTCATGAACAGCAAGGAAAAGGGGTGGTTGTATAGAAGGCAAACATTTGTCAGATGTGTTCAGGAAAATGTTCATTATCTAATTGCATTAAGGTGGTCCCTCAGCCTTTTAGCTGAGGTTTCTTCCCAAAGTATCTGTTACATGAGTACTTCGTATCTGTGAAACTAACATTGAGGAAAGTTCGCCAGCTGCTTCCAGAAAGAATTAATGAATGCCCCACCAAAAATAAAACTGAAATCACTGCAGTGCCAACTGGGTGCATGGGATGTTACTTCTTTCAGCTACTGATCTGGAATTTATTTACGTACTTATGTGAATGTTGGTGTGGTGAAGGGTGTGGAGTACAATTTATTCGTTTATGAAGTGATGAAGAACAAGCCTTACTGTGGTTGAGTAGGAAAGGTGTTTTAAATCTTCCTTCACAGTGTAAGTGGAATTGTTTAAGATCCTTTGGATGAAGTCTCAGAAGGGTGCTGTAAGTGGGAAATGTAAAGCTATTTGTTTCACAAAAAAAAGTAATCTTAAGGTCATTGCTAAGAAACTTTCTTTGAGCAACCAAAGACATGAGAATCTGAAATCTGTTCGATAAAGATTGCCAAAATGCAACAAAGCTGTGTATACTCGAAGACCTGTTTTGAGGTAAAACATTCCTTAATAAATAAGTCTCTGAGTTAAAAGATACTTAATATTGCATTATGCCATCTATGTCTTTCCTATAATTGTGGAGCAGAAAAAAATTGTGTGTTGGCCTTGTGTTCCGTTTGTGATGTGCAGAGGTTTATATTTGACTGCACAATTGGGTTGAAAAGGAAACTGTTAAAAACTTGGTAACTGTGAAACTTGGATGCTTGAGAAAGTAACAGAGATGGTGTGGTGAAACCTGGGACAAGTGGTGCTGGATTTCATCACTCCCAGCAATACTGTTGCCTTCGTGGAGGGAATTGTTAACCCACTGGTGGTTTTGTTAAAGGAGACTTTAAAAGAACCTAGAGAACCTGATGGGGAGAAAGTGTTAAGCTGGCTTTGGTGTAAATTACTGAGCATGCTTCTGCAGCAAGATCCAGTTTCTGACTGTGTGGTCCATTACTCCTTGCAAGTCAGTGATCTGACTTACATTTTTCTCCATAGTTTTAGAAGGGAGTTATACAAGACATGGTTTAATCTCTTCAAATGAGGTTGTGATTTCTTCAGGTTTTGTGCTGTTATGCTACTGCGATAAAGTAGCATGGGAACTGGTTTGCTTTTTTACTATTTTGCTATTTCTTCTTTGTCAAGCCATCTAGACTGGAAGACACATAAGTAGTTCAGGCTGAAGGGTGAGAAGCCATAAGAAAAGAAGCTAACAATTGTCTTTTGCCTAGAAACTATACTGTCATTTTAACTTGATTAATGTATTGTGCTGTGGATAAAACTTTTGATTATAAAAATACTACAGACCCTAAAAAAATCATGCCAGCTGTTCAGTATCCTGAGTGCACTTCTATACTATGCTGTAGCATGAAATCACTCTAATACTGAAATAAGGAGAGGGGCACTGAATTGCAGGATGAGCTCTTGGACAAAGGCCATTTGAGTTGATGTCTGTTTACTTTTTTTATAATATTGGCAATTGATTTTCTACAGGTTATGTGAATGAGTAAGGAGTAAAAGGAGTTAGGATGTAAAGCGTTCAAATTATTTCTCAAGTGATAATTGTTACTGTGCTCCCTGTTTGCAGATACCAAAGGCATGCACTAATCGCTTCCTAACTTGCTATGTTAGTACACAGCCAGATTCAATGTCTTGCTGGCTGAAGACAAGGTCATTTGGAGGGTGATAGAGACTGCCAGGCTCAGTCTTACACTATTTTTCAGTGTCTCGTTCAAAGGAAGTTTATAATATCATATAGACTGTGTTCAGTGGTACCTCATTTCTTATGGTTGTAGATCACTGTTTATCAACAAAATAGAGAAAATCATTTGATGGAACACTGTCTTGATGGCATTGTTTGTATTTAAAAAAAACACTTGAAGTACAATGTTCATCACTACCTGTTTGTTTCAGATGATTCTTGAAGTAACCACTGTATCTTGTGAATAAATTGGCCGTGCTTTCCTTCTGTTCATTATATGGCAGCCTGAGGCTTTTTAAATGTGAAAACCCTTGGTCATAATGAAGTGGGGAAATGCGTGCGGTTACGTAAAGGCAAAGTTCACAAATGTAAAAAGCTTTGCACCAGATTCTACTCACCTGTGTGAGGTTTGGAGAAAGGAAAGGAAATGGCTGATCTGAACAAGAGCTGAGAGCTTCCTGTACGGGTTACTAGCGTTAAGGAACTTGCATTCTGAGCTTGATATTAATTTTTCTGAACTAATCTTGAGTTCAGTCACCTTCTCAAATACCAGCCTTTGCCTGTTCGTACAATTCCTCTTGAAACTCATTCTTGGTTCTGGCTATTGTTTAAGACATTCTGAGGGAACCCTGTGAATGTCTTACTGCTCTACAAAATTCCAGTTCATTCCATGTTTGTTTGTTTCTCAGACTTTATTATTAACTTTATTTTTTATTAACTTTATTTGGATAATTTCTATCATAAAATGGAAGAACTGTGGGGTAAGAGTTACCTATAAAGGAAAGGCACTCTGTGATAAACAACATCTTGGTGGTGTTGACACTAAATCTGCAGTTTCAACTTTACTCTTCATCCATTACATCTGTGGCTTTAATTGGCAGAAACAGCACATGCCTTGTCTTCCTGGGAGGAAGACCTGTCCCAAGCAGGTACTTCAGTTTTTTACCTTCTCAACCTGCATCTTCTCATATCTGCTAGCACCAAGGCAAACACTGGATATGGTGATATGTGTCTTTTGATCTTCTAGGAATCTTTTTCTACTCTGATAGGACACTTCTTAAATCAGAAGGAGACTCAGTGAAGGCACCTGCATATATTCTGTAATTGACTGCATGCAACACAGCAGCACTGGATTGCTCGACTGATGCCTAGTTGGTGCCTGTAGTGCTGTCTTGATGATACTTGTTTTTTCTTTTACATGTCCAAGAGTGGATTCCTGTTACGTATCAAGGAGCAGCAGAAGATACCAATTGTTTGTCACTTCACTGACAGCTTTTGCTGTTATGCTAAAAAAAAAAGGCAAACAAATGAAAATACAACTCTACACTTCTTCATGAGGCAGAATGCAGTAAAATTCAAAGCACTTTCCATGATACCGTTTTTTGTCATCTTTCATAACAAGATTCTCATTTCAAGCTCAACACTTGTGGTAAATCTTCTGGCAGTCTTCTAAGAGTTGCTGATCAAGTGTCAAGTTTGGTATAGCAAGGCAGCAGAGAATGTACACCACTTCTGTGATTTTTGAGGTTATATGGGTGTCCCTTTAATTGCTTTCTTAAATGCACGCATCTTGGTAGTGGAGGATCAGGTTATAGACTGTCTGAACATACTGGATGTGCACGTTGAACCTGACTGGGATGCATCTCCAACTCTTAGTGGAGCAAGACAGTGTCACTGCACTGCCACTCAGTCTTTGAAAGATCATCATGATGGATGGAGTTTCCTGAGGTATGGAGGAGAGTGAATGTCTCTCCTGTTTTCAAGAAGTACAAAAACGAGGATCTGAGGATCTTTGGGCCAATCTGAGGAGCTTGATCTCAATCTCTGTGAAGCTGATAAGGCAAATAATCCCAGAAACCATTACCAAACACACAAAGGACAGTAGGTAGGATGGATTTATGAAGGGGAATTCGTGCCTGATTAAGTTAATAGCTTTCTATGACAAAAATACTATCTCAGTAACAAAAATACTATCTCAGCATACGTGGGGACAGCAGTTGATCCTGTCTCCTGTAGCAAGGCTTTTGACACCATCTGTGATAACATAGACAACATGTTGAAGTACACCTTAGTAGGCAGTAATTTATACTGAAAACTGACTGAGCTGCCAGGCTTAGTGTTGTCATCAGCTGCATGAACTTCAGCTGGTGTCCCCGAGTAGGTAACACTGGGGCCAGTAATGGGGAATCATCTTTGTTAATGACTTATTTGTTGGGGCAGTGTATCCTTCAAGAACCTTGCAGATGATACAAAACTGGGAGGAGTGGCTGATCCATGAAAGGATTGTGCTGGTATTGAGGCCTTGATGGGCTAGAGAATGAGCTGAGAGGAAGTTTAACAAAAGGTAATAGCCGGGTTCTGAACCTTAGGAAGGCTAAGCCCATGCTGTAGTATAGGCTGGGACTTGACCAACTGGAAAGCAGCTTTGCAGAAAAGGCCTTGGGGGTTCTGATAGTCAGCAGACTGAACATGAGCCATCAATGTACCCTGTGGCAAAGAACATCAATGGCATCCTGGGCTGTATTAATGAAGGCACTGCTGTGAGGTTGAAGGAGGTGATCCTCTTTCAGCCGTGGTGAGACACACTTGGAATGCTGAGTAGTTCTGGGCACCCCAGTACAAGAGCTGTACATACTGGCATGAGCCCAAGAAACGCCATGAAGCTGATGTAGGGACTGGAGTGTCTGGCATACAAAGAGGCTAAGAATTTGGATTGTTCAGCCTGGAGAAAAGAAGGCTCAGATGGGGTCTTGTGTATGTAACTGAAAGCAAGAGTGAAAAAAGACAGGCACATGCTTCTCATTGGTGCCTAGAGACAAGGTATTATATGCACAAATTAAAATACAACAGAATATTTGAGCAAAAGAAAAGAACCTTTTCCATAGAGGTTGTCAAACATAGGAACAGGTTGTTGAGAGGTAGTGGAGTTGCCTTCTTGGAGATGGTCAAAATGTGATTGGACACGGCCAGGAATAATCTGCTTCAGCTGACCCTGTTGTGTGACAAGGGGTTGGACTAGGCTGTCTGTAGAGGTCTCTTCAAACCTTCATGATTCTTCATCTTATTTCACCTTCAATCCAGGATCAGCTTGTAGCCATTTACTTGCTAGCAGGCAAGCTTGTCTGAACCGCTACTGCAGTGCCAGGGCAAGTGCATTTCTTGTAAGTCTGGCAGCACTAAGACACTACAGCAAACAGTGCAGAAAGGTGCAATAAAGGCCAACATGGTGATATACATGGATGCCTGTATGCAGAAGCACTGAGATCCCTAATCCACATACTGTAATTTCGAATCTTCAGTTGTGATTTTTGTATCCATTTGCCAGCAGAGCCGTCCTAATCACTTCCTAGAATTTCTTGCTTCAGGCTATTCATGAAGGGAAAAACTTGTCACAGAATCTGCCTTTTAGAAATGGATTAACTTCAAAACACAGCTGAGTAACTGCAGACTCCCTTAGGATTAGGTTAAATGTGAGTAAATGCATGGTTCACAGGTCACGTGAAGCACAAGGAAACTGCTGCTTCGGAGTAGGCACTTGCTAAAGAACAGGTTGTTTACTCAAGGGTGTGGTGGGGTTAGGCTGAAGATGTGATCTACAGAGCACATGTGATTGTCTTCATCAGTCTTGATTTTGGAGCTCTCAAAGTGGCACATATGGCATGAGTCTTTATTTCTGCAAAATTTCACAGTGCAACTTCTAATAGAGAGTGTTGTGCATTTGGTGTTTTGTCAGTGATCATCTGCTTGTAGTCTCAATTAAAGAAAAAGAGCTGTGTAAAGAGTACTTCCAGCTTAGAAATCAGCAATCATTTGGCCAGGCTGTTGATGTAGATGCTCACTGAAGCTAAGTTTGTCCCCATCTAGATGGTGAAGGAAAAGTGGATGACAAAACACTGATAAAATTCTAGTAAAGTCATAATTGCATCCAGATTAATTTCTCAGGTCGAATAGCTCATGTTCCCTTTGAGTATGTTTCTGCTGATGGAGTCAGGTTGTTCTAGCAAACCTGCTGCTGTAGGTAACATTATGCAGCAGGGACTATTGGTGTGACACTGGTGGGGTCAGTGTGCTGTTGTCCCCACCCTTGATGTGCTGTGTAAATGCACAGCTGTTGGGAGGTGCTCAGTGGCGCTGTTGTCTAAAGCTTGACAGATGCCATATGCGAGGTTATAAATGAGGTGCTGTGTTTTGGAGATCAGGACTTCAATTTTTAACAACCTCTGCTATTCCCAGTACCTGGTGCCTTACTGTGATCTACAGTGACAACGACAATGGCATATGTTTAAAGAGAAGATGGCCTTTAACCCAAAAATAGCTTGCTTTATGGGAGGTGATAACACAAGTCCCAGGAGCTGTCATCCTCATCTTGGAGTTTTAATATATAGAAATTCTGCGCCAGAAAAGTTCTTGCTCTTTCTGTACTGTATATATTGAAGGGGAGAATAAAAGGCACAGAATTTACAGGGCTCCAGCAGATGATGTTCTTAGGGAACTGGTTTGAGTCTCGGATGCAATTCACAATGGATTATCTAAGAGCCCTGACTTGTGAACAGAGTAGTTCACATTCCCAGTTGTGCATTCCACCCTGCCATTTTTGCTGGAAGAACAGTGCAAGTGTTTGTGTACCAGTGTCTGAGTCTGTACAGCTTTAAATTTGTACTCACTTTTTTTCTTAGCATGTTGTGCTTTGAAGCTAAAAGTGGAGCTGGTCAACAAACCATTTCTGCAATGCCATACTTGGAAAGATAAATGTATTAAACATGGGAAAATAAAAAAAAAAATACTGGCTGTCCTCATTTGGAAAGTTCACACACATGACTTTTAAAAAAAAAAAATCATGTACTATGAGAGGTGCTTGTGTGTAGTGGGGCCAGTGATGATAATGTGTTTTGAAGAATTGTAGTTATTTCTGGAAAAAAGCTTCTTAAGAACATTTAAAACACCTAGTTCTCATATTGCCTTTGGAGATTTATTCACTTGATATTCTTGATCTTGCCATAAAATACTAAGGTTTTTGCATCATCAATTCATAAACATACTTGGAGGTAACGTGTTTTAAAGTGAATTTGTGGTCTTTGTGACTTTGAAGTAATGACTAAGTAGTAAGACTTGTAGGTGACTAACTACAGTGAATTAATTCTAAGCAAGAGTTAATGGGAGGATAGCAGAGAAGCTGTAATGAAGAAACTTCATCCAACATAAAGAAACTTCTGTGGTCGTGTTTTGGGGGTTTTATTAACAAGATAACCTGCTTTCCTCTACAACTTTGAAATGTTACTTAAAACACAGCTTTAAAAAATACAAATATAGTCTTTTTTTTACTTATGGTTGATATTTCTGTAATGGTGTGAACGATTTCATTTTTGTGATTTGTGTAGACTTTTTGGAATAATCACTTAAACTACTACTTTGTGAATGAAAGGTTTTGAAATGTGACTGTATATATGGGATTTCTTTATGCTAAGAAACATGGAGCCTTTACAAGGAAAATATCTCAACACAATATAGTCTGTGTGTAAATTTAAGTACTGTGATATGGGTGTCTTAGCCTCCTGTGCAGGGAGAGATTTACTGTCTAGCTGCAGGGCTTTACTTTCATGCTACAAGTGGTTTCATAGCTTTTATACTTTGCTTAGTGCTTTAGTATCTGAAGTTTGTTATTTTTAAAATATCAGTATCAGCAAAGTATAGCCATTTTCCTTGAGTTTCCTTGAGTTATGCAAAACCTTTAATTTTAAAACCTACTGTATAATATGGAGGATTATTAAATCTTTTTATCAGTCTTTTTTAGTTTCTGATTAGCAAGAGTACTTGCTACAAGAGAGTACATATTTAAATTACAGTTATCCTACTGATACCTTTCTGCTTGAATAAAATTTGCACAGTTGGTATAATTCTTACTATGTCAGGAAGAAGCTGGAGGCTTTGTATGTTTGGGAAGCAAAAACTAGCATTTAGGAGTGCCACTTCATTTGTATGCGTTTTGTTGTTTTTGCAAGGTTACTGTCCAGAGTGAATGTAACTGTGGCTCTTGGCAGAATGTTTCTTCTGGAAGCTAATAACCTGAAGTCTAAGCAATTAAATGAGATATAGTAATTTTCACATTCTGTAAGATACAGTCCAGATGTATTAGAAATATCTGTGAACAGGGTTATTTGTTACTCCTCCTCACAAGAAATGGATCTCAGAGTGCTACCCTCATCTCCTCCCCAGATAATTCTCTTTGTACTTATCAATGCTCAGAAATCCTCTTTGGTTCCCCATACATGCTGATCTCTGTATCCATGAGATAAAATCCAAAGAGTGAAGACCTTCCATTAGTCAACATCAAGGTTTACGTCGATTGTGTTGCAGGTGCATTGGTTGATTCCATTGAAGCTCGACATTAGTGCACATGTGCCCTTTTTCTGAGTATCTAAAATCATGGAGACTGTGAGGAAATACTGGATGAGAGAAAATATCTGGCTGGAAGAAACATCAGAAACAACAGCCTCAAAAAAAGGTGTAAGACTGTCTACACAGGAAGGTAGGCTGTCTTCAGTGAAGATCTTTCTTTAACCTTTCTGGAAAGAAGGCATATTTCTTCCTTAATGTGGAAAGCTAAAGGAATATGGAGCGAGTTGCCACTGTTGGTTCATTGTTTTGTTGTTTTTTTTTTTTAAGTTAGATGTCCTCTGCAGATTATTGGTGGATTACATAAGGAAGTAAAAAACATTAGTTCTGTTAGGAAACTCTGCATTTTAAGAATAAATACCTCTGTAGGATTAACCAAGGACAGCCTTTTGTTCATACTGACTCCATCACTTCAAGTGTTAGGAAGTAGTGTCTTTGAGTTAAAATTCCTGGAGGGGTGATCTGGACGTAGCCAGGATCTGGCTAACAACTGGTACGTTCATAGTGAATGATAGCATTTGTACTGCACAGCTGGATCATAAGGAGGAGTAAGGAAACTGTAAAATAAGTAGAGGAAGGAGAAGGATGAGAAATGTCGTTGTAGCAAGGATTACAGCAAGCTTCCACTCCACAGTGAGAATGGGGAATGTAAAACGTGCTGATGGCTGACAGTTTAGGTCTGTGAGGTAACATGTAAGCCAAGAGCTGACAGGTGTAGTAGCTGATTTATGAACTACTTTATGAAGAGAGCTTTTTTAGTTTGAGTGATCTATATTGGGATTAACTGCTCCAAATAACCCATTTGGAGACCCACAAGGAATGCTCTAGATACCTCTGCTCATAGTTGCTCCTACTGATGTTTTGCTCATGTGAAGTGATTTGCTTTCTTTAGTGCAGTCCCTAGACTTGGCCAAAACCTTTCAGAAAACCAGTTTCTTATTAGATTAGTTGTGTGATAACCACAGTGTCATCTTAGAGTATTGGTTTGCTCTGAATTTGTATTGTATTTTACTACAGCTGCTATAAACTTTCCAGTTGGTTATGCTTGTACATAGCATTATTTTTAAGGGCATGTTGCTTCAGCAGAGTAAGCATACAGAATAGCTGTTACAATCTGCTTTTTGAATGACAAATGCAAACTAGACTCACTTAGATAAATGAGGAAGTTTTTTCTTCTGGAGTTTAGTGTTTCAGATAGCCTGTGTGATCATTTGTGCTATTGACACTAGAAAAAGTATCCCTTGTTTTATTTCTAGATTAGCTGTTAGCAGTGCTAGCAGCAATGGACAGCAGCAGTTTTAAAAATTACTGCAAAATTACTGCATTGTGGTTAGCCAGTCAATATAAGCTGGTAGCTCTGTCACAAAATTCATGAGTAAAAGCCTGCTTAGCCACCACACACTGAGAAATGCTGAAGTTGGTGACTAACCATGATACCCTAAGATGTGTGTTCTGCTGCAGGTTACAGATTCTTGTCTTCCTCTGTGTAACATGAGCATATGCACACATTTAAAAATGGTTTTCTCAGGGAAGCAGAAGTGAGTATTGGTGGCTCAGTTGAATAAATTTAAAAATAGAGATGTACCTACATGTGAATTGCTGTTAGTTTTAAAACAACACTTTCATTGGGTGTTACACAAAATGGTAAAGCTACGTCCTTGACATCTGTTTATGTCAAAGATGAACAAGAAGCTTAAGGTGACTTGTGTCAAGTAAAAGGCTGTCTGTCCTGTTTTCCTGATTTTATTTTCATGGTGTGAGGGTTGTAGAATATTTTTTATTTGATTGTGATTTTTTTTATTGCATTCAGATGTTAGCCATCTACTAACATGTAAGCAGTGGAAGTTGTCTGTATGAGGCTGAGTAGGCTTTCACAATTGGAGTAATTTATTTGAATATTCTCTATGGGCTTGCTCATACCTCATTGGGTGAGGGAAATCTGTTTCTGCTGTATAAAAAGTTGTGGAGCATAAACTTTTCAAGTGAGACAAAGGAAGCAGTTGCAAGTAAGTTAGTGTATAGCTGCCGTGACTAAAAATGGAAATATTCAGTCATTTGTATACCCTACACCTTTTCTTTTTTACACTGATAAATCTGAATGCTAATATCTTATGTTTCAAAGCAGGTAGATGGGACATTTTTTAAATAATGGGGAAATGTTGCTTTAAAAAAGAAAAAAAATCTACCAGTCTGAGCCTTGCTGCAGAATTTTTTTGCTTCTTCTCTGAACTGTCTAAGCTTATAGATGTTGTGATCTTAGATATTAATTTACATAAAATTATAGTAAGTCACAGGAAATGCAATTTTCTAGATGGCTGCCCATAAACACCTTCCTATGTGGATTACACTGGAAGAGCCTGAACTCAAACCTCTTGTGCAGTGCAAGTGTGGCAGCTGGCTTGTGTATTTGGCATGTTTTGTTCTTTGTCTGGATAAAAAGCAGATCTCAATTCATGCCAATCACCTCTTGGCTATAGATGAAGATGCTTCTTGTCCTTATTAGGTTATAATAGAACACTTTTTCTAAAGTGTTGCTGCCCTTTCCTCCTTCCCTTTTCCCTGCCATGTAGTTAATTGAATTTATGAGCTGTTTTTCTTTTTGAATCTATTGGCAGCTTCATTATTTGAAACTTCCTTCCCTTTTCCATCCAGAAAGGTATGGTCAAAATGCCCTGGACTGAAATACCATTAATCATGTGATGGGGCCATGCTAGATACAAGAGATCATCAGAAGTGTGCCTCTGCTACCATTCTTAACTATTTTTGCAGGCCTGAAAGTTCACATCTAAGCATCAGCATTTGTAGGGATGAGAACTTCAGACTGCAGATTCACCAAATGGGCAGAGCTTAACTGGGTCTGAACCTGGGATCCTCCATCACAGTGTCTCTAGAGACCCTTCTCAAGAACGGAGTACAAGTTCCTTGCCAGGCTGTAAGTCTGGCTTATCCATCACAAGCAATCAAGTAACCCTTTTTGGGAAGGTTATGAAAGTGTCTCTGTGAGCAGCAGGAGACATTGTTGTTTGTGCTGTCATTGTGTCAGAGCTTTTTTTAGTGCTGCACTCTTTCTGGGGAAGGTTCTGTTTAGAATAATGTGGAGAGCATAGAATCAAAAGAGAAACAAGGAA
This sequence comes from Aleadryas rufinucha, assembly GCA_013397815.1. Lineage (NCBI taxonomy): Eukaryota > Metazoa > Chordata > Aves > Passeriformes > Aleadryas > Aleadryas rufinucha. The sequence continues at coordinate 398,170 of VZTH01018447.1, read as the reverse complement.
CCGTCTTATTATAGTGGGAATCTTCATTGATTTGTGGGTTCAACTTTCAGCTCTGTTGTGTTGGCTGGCTTTGTGGGTGTGAATGATTACCACTGTCTCAGAACTGGACTGATACTGGAGACAGCTCAAGAAGGGCTTGGTTTGGTGTTAACTGTGTGCCACAGACCAGCTGCAAACCCTGTTCAAAAAGTTGTCATCAAAGGCCTTCTCCAGAACTCTGAGCCAGCAACTGCATTGTATTTTTTCAGTCTTAATTTATTTGGTACTGAGCTCATAAATATTTTTCGGGGTGTATTTATACCACTTCTGCATGATGTGATATTGATACTACTTCATGCACTTTCTTATCATGCTCTTAGATAAAATCTTGTTGTAGCAAAGACTTCAAGTATTGACATAGTACTCTTGTGGGCTGTTTTTATTGTTGCTTCTCCATTTCCCATGAGGCATTTAGAGTACTGCTTCAGGGTATGTACTAGATGTTTCTTTGTGTTGTGAAAGACATTCCTAATTTGGTCACAAGGACTTTCTGTTAATGTCAATGTGGTTTTCTGGCGCAAGGACAACACTCAACTGCTCTTAAAAGGCAGTTTGTCATTCAGTCTTCAGAGGTATCCCATTTTTTTCTAGATGATGAGCACTGCGTATTTTCAAGTTGCACAGCAGAAGTTGCTTTTGGGTACTATGTAGCAAAGCCATTTGCAAATGGTTTCTGGGTATCTCAGTCTGTTGATATGGAGATACCTAGATGTATCATCTAGATATAGGGGGAGTTAGATATTTTGAAAAGTACAGCTATTTTTCAATTTCTCAAATAGACATAAGGGTGACAAGTCTAGTTGGTGCTTCTTCTGCTGTGCTGGAAAAGTGGTGTCACAAACTCAACATCTCAGTACCAGTGTGTGAAATTTCCCATTTGGTCATTTGGCTTTGAGAACAGAGCAGATAATACTAAACATGTCCTCAGGAAATCAAAAGGCAGGGACTCAAACCTGTGCCAAATGTCAACACATGGATAGCTTCCCAAACTGCCTGTATACGGTAGCTTTTGACTTGTGTTTGCGCTGGAAGGGCTGATAACTTCTTACTCAATTCTAATAGGAGCAACTGAAACAAAAGAACTTAAATGTAGTGTTTGTAACTGATAAATTAACAAGCTGAAGTCTTTTTAAAAAAGGACTACTAACACAGCATAAGTCTAACCACTTTATAGTACATTACAGTAATTCAGTTTCTTTTCTTGCAGTTGTTTCATTGAAGGAAATACTGTATTGGTGCTTGGAAGGTTGTCATTGAAACAGAAGTCTATTATGAAATATTTTACCCCACTGATGTAGTAATGGGATATGGAATCAACGTAGTAATTTAGCTTCCATAAATCAGAGAATTTAAGTCTTTTACTTGAAAAATTTGCATCCTTGCTTTGTGGTAGTGGGTTGTTGAGTTCGTCTTCCATGATGTATTTCCCTGCACCTTTGTTACAGATATTTCTTAACCTTTTTGTATTGCTGTTCTCCTTACTTTTATTCCTTTGTCATTTCATACAACTTACTACTACATGGAATATAGAAAAAAAATCAAACTAAAATTTAGGCTACTGTAGTTCTTACCTACTGTTCTTACCTTTGATAGGCCTCTTTTTTCTCTTTTTCTGAAGAAAAATTTCTGTAACGGGAGTCACTTGGTGTATGGCATAGCATGCAGCACTAATTTCCATTTCATGATGGGCCCATAGGTTGCACTGTGATAGCTACAAAAGATGATAGAAGAATTCTAGTCATCATTGTTTACCTGAAAAACAGGCAGGCACTTTCTCTTAGGCTGTCCCTTACAAAAGAAGACACAAAATGTATCTCAGTGTCATCAGATTATTACAAACTGGTGCTCACAAAAAAAAGTAGTTCAGAATTGGAGTTCGAGTGAATTCCATTCTTGTTACTTATAATTTAAAAAGAAATTAAGGTGTGTGTGCATTATATTTATTCCAGTCTGTATTCCTCAACTATTTGAAGGCATTTACTCAAAGTTTACTTACAAAACTGTCCTTTCCGATGGAAATAAACTGCACAGGAATGGAAGACCAATACGACCTTTGTGGAGTCTTTGCTTCAAGTAGTACCAAGTGTGGAAGATGCTTTTTTAAGTTTCAGGATTACTACACTTGACAAGAATAGATAATGATTTGTGAACATGTAGAATTTTAATCTTAAGGGTGTAGGAGGAAAAATGAGCACTTCACTTGTTTGTGCAAATGAGGAAGGCTAAAGCCCATTTCCTCCTTCTTGGGTTCTTGCTGCTCAGCTCATTGTTCTTCTGTAATGAAATAAAAGGCGTTGGTAGTGACCTGTGAAAAGGTTTGAGGTTTGCATTCTGATTAAGAGGCTTCTGAAATTGGTGACCCCAGGAATTAATTCAGTCTTTTTGTAATGAAATGAGAGATTTCTTGATGACTTCAGCTACACTTTTGTGATACCTTCAAGTTGTTTCAACTCAGTGGCAGGAGAACAAACACACTGTTTTCCTAGAATAATTCTGTTTGAAATTAGCTTGTGGTCAATATCATGGAATTTCCAGATACCTCAGCTCAATTTTTGGAAATTATAAAATTATGAAGAATGCTGTAGCTTTTAGAAATAGTAAAATATTATTGCTTTTAAGATGTCACTGATGACTCTAGAATACAGATAATAGCAAATTCAAGAGAGATTTTTGCAACTAAACTTGCAATTAATGTGGACACAGAAATTACACTTCATATTTCCAGATCATTTGCTCCCTGAAGCAGCACACAAACCTGGAATTATTTTCCTAAATGACTGGCAAGAGACTGAAGCATAAGCATGAAAAGGAAGGGAAAAAGATACTCTCATTTTCATTAAGTATGTCTGCAATAATCTGGCTATCTCATTTGCATTTTCTCAGCTGTTGCTTTCACTGAATACTTGTTTCCAAATGTATTGTTCATAGTAGCTTCCAGAATGACAATTATATTGTATTTTCTTGAACTGCAAAAGCCAAAACCACTGCAGACTTCTGAATTTGGAAGAACTTGGCATCTTTTACAACAGAGTACAGCTTGGTATTCTCTGTCTCCTCAAGATTCAGAGTATTTGATTTCACTGTTAATGTCAGCTGATTGAAGATCCTCATATGTCCCAGGTCTGTCCACTGCCAGTGCCCACTGCTGATGGAATGAGTAATTGGGCATTGGTGCATTGAGGTGGAACAGGGAGGAAATCACTCATCACCCTGGATACTGGCACTAGCACTCAGCCAGAGCAGGGACCAGGCACGTGTGGCTCACGGGTGGTGATGCCATTCTTTTTGGTGGTAGCATGGTCCAGATATGGAGCCATGCTCCCGAGTGTGCAGTAACAGAAACATTTCTATGTAGAGTTTGGTGGTGGGGTGTGTTTATTCAAGAAATGAAGCAGACTTTCTCCTTTTATACACAGTTCACTGATGATGAGGTTACTAGCAGCCAGATGAGGGTAACTTTGGGAATACTTGGAAATTGCTTTGAAAATCAGCAAGGAAATAACACTTACACAGTTACATATACACACTGCAACCCTGCTACCTGAAGCAGATACTTCTGCTTTAAAACTTTTTTCAGAGAGGAGAATCTTCAAATATTTTCTGAGCATGTTGATTTCTTTCAGTGAACAGATGTCTGAGGCAGGCCAGAGAACAACTTAATGCATTTGTTTGCCTTCATCCATTTACTTGTGACTTCTTCACATTCCTTTATCACTTTGTAGTTATTTGAAGTCCCGTAACATTTTATTATATTTTATGAGATTTTGCTACCAAAACCCATTTCTTATGAGATTTGCCTAGGGCTTTCCAGAATGTGTGTTTATACATTTTATTACACTTCTGAGATATTTACAGTGGCTGTGTGTGACTTGGGTGTGTCACTTTCTCTGCTCTCTTTGAAATAGTGTTTGCCATTTTTGCCTGTTGTTCTGAATGAGGTTAAATAAAGTGGTGTCTTTCAAATTGTATACTTTGATCTTCTAGAACAAGGTTTATTCCCTTCTCCCTTCTCTCCCAAAGTATATCTTGAAATGGATGCATGCAGTGTCAATTTGTGCTTTTTAAAAATTTTGCTGTCTCCCTACAATTCTGTTTTACTCTTGCAACCAGCTTCTTAAATTAGGATCATGTTACTTTTAACCATTGAAGTTTTAGGTTTTTATCATCTAGAGATTTTACCTAATGGTGAATGTAGCCATTACCCTGCTATGCTTACAGTCAGGTCTTATTTTTTTAAGTCCCTTCTGTATTTTGGGTGTATATACATAGATCATATTTCTTACTGTAATATTGTTCTTGTTACCTAAAGAGGCAGGTTGGTTACTTGCTGGATATGGCAAGCATGTTTAGAATGAAGCTACAAAACAGGCTGAGCATTTCATAAAATGTTTAGAAATACTAAGTGGCATTTGTGAGCCATGGACCTGGAATTGGAATAGTTGTCATGAAATACACAGATACTAACGTTTGTACTTAGGGTAAATGTCAGACTTGTATAGTATGAGTTAAAAACTGTATGACTGAATTTTGAGTCTTAAACCTAGGAATAAAAACCAATATTGTTGACAATGTCTGATTTCAGAAAGTATTAGCCTTCAGTCAGTCAATGTATAGATTTTTGTCAAAAGATGGAACCTTCATTCTAGGCAACAATACCTTTCAAACAAAACAGAAATCATGGATAGTATAGAGCAACCTGCCAAAAAACCACAGAAGTCTCTGCTGTTTCTTCATTGTTATGGGAAGTTCATGCATGGTCTTTTTCAAAGCACCTTTTTTAAATTGGCTCAGTTTCAATGCTTAAAAATGAATAGCATAAGTTATATTTTGGAATTTTTACTGAAGATACTAATTATGTGTACTTGACTACCTTCTGCTGTAAGCTGCCTGAGATTAACCCACTTCCCTGCCACATCACTAGTTAAAATGGGTGATCAGAAATATCTGTGAAAGGTGAAGTAAATTATGTGAAGATACATCCAATTTTTTTCCAAATTAAGTAGTTATTTTTGTATAGTTTCTCTAATTTGCTCAAGTATTCTTTTCAGTGTATTAGTTTCTATTAAAATGATAGTAAAGCAAAACTTAAGCACATACTATTTTTTATATGTAGGTTTCTACAATCCAGGAACTTGTTACCGGTTATGAAGCCTCTTTGAAAACCTGTGACCTTTTTAGTACATGTGGTAAGTTTCTATGGTCTTACATTAATTACCCTGTAACTACTACTACTTCTTGTGGAAGTTATCAAGAACTGTTGAAGTGCTGATACTTTTTGCAAAAAAAGTAGTTACTATATTTTCTAGTAAATGAATTCATTACAAGAAATATTTGCTGAGTTTGTCAAGCTTTGTTTTTGTGTTTGTTTTTCAAATGCAGTCTTCAGCTTTATTGGTTATTGTAACCTTTCCCATTTTGTTGCAGAAAATGGAGAGAAAGAGCCCCCAACAACACTGCTTTGGGTTCGGTATTTCCTGGCACAGCACTTTGACAAACTTGGCCAGTGTTCTTTGGCCTTGGATTACATTAATGCTGCAATTGCAAGCACTCCAACATTAATAGAACTATTCTATTTAAAAGCAAAAATTTACAAGGTAAAAGGGGAATTTGGACATGTGGAGTACCTAGTGTATAAAAAAAAATCAACCCATCAAACTGGTGTGAATGCATGGGTAATATTTCAGTTTGCAGTGGTTATGGGCATCAGTTTTCATGTGGATTTCTTTTTCGGCACTGTTTTGTCAGGAAGAAAATGAAAACCCTTTTGTTTGGGTTTTGCAAAGCCCATCACAACTTACAGTGACTTGTAATGGTGAAAAAAATCTGGGAGTGGGAGGAGTTAGAATAACACTGGCTTTTAGTTCTGATGGAGAAATACCTGTAACAAGTAGATTTCAGGAGATGGTCAATAGCAGGCTTCTACTGAAAGTTAACTATTTAATTTCTCCCTAACAGCATGTAGGTAACATCAAGGAAGCTGCCAAATGGATGGATGAAGCACAGTCTTTGGATACTGCAGACAGATTTATCAATTCTAAATGTGCTAAATACATGCTGCGAGCAAATATGGTGAAGGATGCAGAGGAGATGTGCTCTAAATTCACAAGGGCAAGTATATTGCTTTAATTAAGAGGTGTTCTGCTTGCCTCTGGTGGTTTTTCACTCATAATTTTTGATCAAATATCTTTTACTAATATCCATTTTTATTATAATGCTCTTATGCCTGGTGGTAAGGAACTACATAGAATGGTTTGTAGTGGAAAGGGCATTTTAAAGATGGAATAGTCCAATGCCACTGCCATGGGCTAACTCAGGTTGCTCAAAGCTGCATCCAACCCAGTCTTGAACACTTCCAGGGACAGGGCATCCACAACTTTCCTGGGCATCTACAATCCAGTGTATTGTCACATCCTCACAGTAAAGATTTTTTTCCTTATATCCAGTGTAAAGCTGCCCTCTTTTAGTTTAAAACTTTTATTCCTTTTGCTGTTGCTACTGATTCTGGTGAAAAGTCTCTTCCTGTCTGTCTTACGAACTTCCTTTATATACTGGCAGGCTGCTGTAAGGTTTCCCTGGAGCATGCCTGCTCTTCTCCAGGGTGAACTCCAACTCTTTCAGCCTTTTATCACAGATCAGGTGTTCCAGCCTTTTGAGTGTTCATGGCCTTTCTCTGAATCTGCTGTAACTGGCCCATGTCCCTCTTGTGCTAGGGCCCTAGAGATAGATGCAGTATTCCAGCTATGTAGACCCAGTAAATACTGGAAAAAATGGTAGTTCAAAAGTAGTTGTCCAGGAGTATTTTTTATTGCCGTACTTCAAAATACCACTTTTGAAATTCATCTGGTGGATACCTTGTTGTTTCCCTTTAATACCATCTGATCTAACTGCACAGGAATGTGTACTATATTCATTATGATTTAGCATTTAGCACGTAAATTAATTTAGACTTGAACATTTAATTCCTTTAAGCTAGTATTACGCACAAAAATTTTGTTGAAGCAAAGTCTATCCTTAAAAGATGGGATAAGCACTTTAAATTACATATTTTTGACATTGAACAAAATTTGAATTTGTAAATATCAGATTTTCATATAATTTATGTAACTAAACACTTTGTGGGATATCCTGGAGCACATAAATTAGGTTCCTTCATTCTTTTTAATTTTAGGTGTGATAACACTTGAAATTGGATTCAAGCTTTCTAGATATTTTTACTAATGATTGAAAACTTGATTACTAAAACTCATCATGTTTGCATGTCAGAAGTGTTAATGCAAGAAAGGCAGAACTTTATCGTAGATATCTGGAAAGACAGGATAAATCTCATCCTCAGTAATTAAATGTTGTGAGTGTAACTGGGTCTTTTTTTCTGCTATAAAGACTGTTCTGAAAACCTGATGACTAATATTAATGATATGTGGAATGTTTTTCCAGTTCACTTATTCTCAGTCTAGAGCATTAAAACTACTAAGTCTCAATCCTAGGATTTTTTTTCTTGTGAAAATATCAAGTATAAATCTAACTTCACTTATTTAGACAAAAAAGTTGTAAGAAACGTATAATTACTCATATTGCATGATAAAGCAGTGAATGTATTGGTTGATTTTTAGACTGGTGGATGCCACTTACATGATGGGGAAAACCAGCTGAAATTAAGTTTGCTGAACTTAAGGAATTTTTAAAAATAGTGTTGTTTTCTGCCCCCAAATTGTAGAAGGGAGACAGTGTACAAGCATGAATTAATCTTAAAAGCCTGTTGAGACATGAACCTTGAGATAATTTGGGGTTTTTAATCATTTCAATCTATTCCTTTCTATCTGGGGGAGCATAGAATATCACAAGTATTACTCTCAGACACTGAGTGTCATTTCCTGTTATATTCCAAGTAAGTTGAAGGATTGATTGATTGCTCCTAATGGCCTGAAACCCGCCACAGTTGAAAGATGGAGCTGGTAAATTAGACTAGCAAAACCTGATAATTACACTTATTTCAGGAAGGAACTTCTGCAATGGAGAACCTTAATGAGATGCAGTGTATGTGGTTCCAGACGGAATGCGCTGCAGCTTATCAAAGGCTAGGGAAGTACGGTGATGCCTTGAAAAAATGTCATGAAGTAGAAAGGGTAAGTAGGTGCAAACTCCACCCATTGCTTCCCCACTATTTCTTATACACAAGTGAAGATATTTGTTGATGTAATCAGCACAGTTTTGTATGCTAGAAGCATATAAAACTTGTACTATAATGGCTTTTAAAAACAGATTAATACTTGATGATTTATTGTAACAAGAGATGTCTTCTCTAGCTATTATGTGAAAGATTATTACTGAAGTGAAAAGATTTCAGTATAAAATTCAATGTCTCCTAACTATGAGCTATGCTGACTTTTGACAGTTGTTTTTCTAATCAGAACAGTCACATTCAGTTGGCTCTTAGAATGCCTAAGTCTTTTGAATAATCACGTTATAGGCTTTCACTGAGATTTTTCCCTACCGGTAGGTTCTCTTAACAGTCAGTATTTAAAGGGTATCTCTATACCTCTTAAATATTGCCTGTAAATAGTATCAGTTGTAAGTTTATTTACCTCTGTCTAATAAAAGAATAAACCAAGTAAAGGATGAGTATATGAGTGTGTTCTCTTTTGTTTTTAAGCATTTTTTTGAGATAACAGATGATCAGTTTGACTTCCACACGTATTGCATGAGAAAGATGACTCTTCGTGCCTATGTAGACCTTCTGAGATTAGAAGATGTGCTCAGGAAACATGCCTTCTACTTCAAGGCTGCCCGATCAGCAATTGAAATCTACTTGAAGCTCCATGATAATCCTGTTACCAATGAAAGCAAAGAGCAAGAAGTGAATTCAGGTTATCTACACTTTAATGAATGCTCATATGTCTCTGACACGTTTAAAAGCTTAAGCTAAATAAGTTGTGTGCTATAGAGTAAATAGAACACAAGTTTTTCCTCTTTCCTGTCACAATAACTGAAAAGAGATCATAGATAACACACTATAGTTCTCTCTGTTCACACCCCTTTACTTGGTAGAACTAGAACGTGGATGAACCTAGCTGTAGTTGGAGTACTTGGGGAGGAGTGGCATTTTAGAACATTTAAACCAGATTCAGTTCAGCCATTAGATAAATATTACTGACTACTGAATTATGAAGCAATGGATAGATTTTGTGGAAAAGCAGTCTGAATTGTAAGAATTTAATTTTGATCTAGTGTATTTAATTTATTACATGGTAATACTAGTTACTACTGCATTAAGTTTTACCACTTTTCACATAATTTGAGAACCAAAGAATGCATGGGTAAATGTATTAGCAATATTAATAAATTTAGAAAATTATTTTAAACTAGCATTAAATGGAAAATAGACTTTCTTAGGAAGCCAGGGGGGTGTGGTTTGGAAATCTGAGGATTCAATAGCAGATTATTTAAGATTTTTTTTTCCTTAAGATAAATAGTTGCTTCTCCTTTAGTGGAATTGCAGCTACTGTCAGCATTGCAATGGCTGTTGACTAAAGCAGTGAAATTAATGTCTGGCTTTTTGCAAAGGGAAAAATACTTGACATGGGGAAAAAGGGAAGCCAAACCAAAAATGCCATTTAGTATTGCAAATGCAGTGTTACCTTTATTCAGAGGTGGATAATAAGCTTTTCTATACCTGCCTATGCATAATGAAGTACATATAGAAAGAAGCATATTTGAACAGTTGAACTTGCATCTTTTTTCTCTCCAACTTTAATTTGTTTCTGTATATAATGTAAGATCATTGTGTGACAGGGTCTGTCACAGAGGATAGCAATATATCATAGATATAAAGGTGGGTGGTGTCTAAGAAGTCACATTGATTCACTTGCCTGCTGTTCATTGGGATTCAGTAGGCTTATCTGTGGGAGAAGGCAGGACTGTGTGGACAGGGTAAAAAGAACACTTGCTTCCCTGTGTCAGAATGGGGGAAGACCTGAGCAGAGAGGTCATGGTGCCATAGCCACAAAAAATATGTGTTAGTCCCTTGGGAGCCCATTTTTCTGTGCCTTGCCACATTTAGGAAAAGTCCTATTTGCAGTGAAACACCACAGTAAACAGACTGGAAGCTACAGCATTATTCTGGCTAAACTGATCATTTCCATTTAGCTATCCCATGGCATTTGCATGAAACCAATGCAATTATGATGGCTTTATATTAGTCAGACATTTTAATGAAAAATAGCAAGTTTAGCATGTTTTCAGATGGAGTGTAAGCCATCTGGATGTTTCTAGATGGCATTAGAAGCAAGCTGAGCTACGGTCAGTATGAGAGCTTAGTATTACTATTGCCATTGTTCATTTTCTATGGTAAAACCTGTGTCAGATGTAACAACTTTATGTAGCTAACGTTTGAAATCATTGAGAGTTCTGTAACAGCCATGTGAGAGAAAATATGCAAGATCAAGTGCTGTGTTAGGCTGTAAATAATAATCCAGCAGCAATGTTGGCCTGTGTAGTGTTCGTAGTTACGGAAATCACTGTAAAAGCTGGCCATTTTCGGATGGGGACAAGCATAATGACATGTCTGAATTGTTAAAGAGAAACAATATTTTTAATTGAAGACTTTGTTAATATGCTGTATGTTACCTTAATCTGTAGAAAATCTCTCAGCCAAAGAATTGAAGAAAATGCTTAGTAAGCAAAGAAGAGCACAAAAGAAAGCAAAACTCGAAGAAGAAAGAAAGCATGCAGAAAGAGAACGACAGCAAAAAAATCAAAAGAAAAAGAGAGATGAAGAGGAAGAGGAAACTAGTGGACCCAGGGAAGAGCTGGTTCCTGAAAAACTGGAAAGGGTTAGCATGGTCTTTCATGTTAAACTCATGTGATTATCATAAAAAGCCTATAATATGGGTTTGCTATCAGATTCTCCTAAAAAAATCTAGGTGTTTTTATAAAATCACTTTTGCATGCAGAGGTACCTTTTTGTAGTCTACCTCTTTTTACGCTAAAGAAAAGTATTTTTCCTAAATCCAAGTTCTCCCTTAATATTGTTGCTTTCCTTATATTTCAGGGGTTTTTTTCCAAACCATAGGCCATACTTCATTAAAATAGATACTGAACAAAAAGATATGTTTTGCCTGAGGAGATTTGGTTTTCGTAGAGTAAATAGAGGAAAATGTAACAGAAATTATTGCCATTAACAGAGTTTCAAGACATAAGCCAGTATTTCTCTATGCACAAGGAACTACCTCCTTTATCACAGTAACTTCAAGCTTGTTGTATTTAATTGTTTCCTAAATGCTGAATTGCAGTGCTGAGTACACAAGCAGTGCCAGAGTTAGCAATGATGCTGTCTTTGTCAACTTGAAATGATGAGTAAACACTTTTAAAAATCTTGCTTTTAAATAAAAATGTCGTGCAGTTTAATTCAGAAAGCTAGCTTCAATTCACCTTTGACTTCTGATTATTTAAATGCTCTGAATAACAGAAACTATCATTTTATTTGACATTTATTTTAAGCAGTATATTTCACTGTTCTTTTATTAAAACAGGTAGAAAATCCGTTAGAAGAAGCCATTAAGTTCCTTATACCACTTAAGAATCTTATTGGAGATGATATAGAAACACATTTATTAGCATTTGAAATATACTTTAGAAAAGGTAAAGTACTGCTTAATTTTATTTTTGCTCTACAAAATTTTAATCCTTCAGTGCAGCCTGTGTTATCCAAGTGCAGTGGAAAATTATCTGGAATAAATACTTACCTGACTGAAGCTGAGTTTTGCATCACATGCAGTAATAATAGGGTAAATAGTCTTTTTGTTTAGTCATGCTTAAACAAAAAAAAAAAGTAAGAGCAGACTATGTTGTAGTATATACTCAGAAATACTGTGGAAAGGTATTTGTGGTGTGATCTTTAATTACCTAGAGGAAACCAAGGGTAAATAGGTGGTAATGCCTGTGCAGTGGTGCCAGAGGTTGAGCAACAAGAATTATTATTATTTATTATGCAATTTGAATGGGAAAATAAACTTTGTATTTCTGGGTAGAAACTGATGTTTCTAATATTTGTACTAGATTTACTGAAGAAAACAGTTATTGATAGTGAAGATAAAAAGTTCTGTATTGTCAATCTTGTTTTCCTAACATTGGTTTTTTCTCCTTCCCACAGGAAAGTTTCTGTTAATGCTACAGTCTGTCAAAAGAGCTTTTGCTATCAACAGTAATAACCCATGGCTACATGAGTGCTTGATTAAATTCTCTAAAGCTGGTATGTGTGTAGGAAGTATGTAATTATAAAGATACAAGAAGTTACATTCTACAAGGACATAATTACATGTTTTTGTGATTTATACTCTTGAAACACAAACTGATACAAAAAGTAAAAACAAATGGGTTTTTTTTTCCCATGGCAATAGCAAACACAGGCTGTGCTACCCAGTGTACTGTGTATGTATTATATTATACTCCTTCTTCCATTAATCCACCAGGTGGACCCCACAACTCATTTTGGCTAGATTTCACAGAAAAGTGAGTGTTCTAAGGATCCTGGACAACCTTAAGTTTTAAGAAAATAAGTGACAGATACAGGAGAGAGATTCTGACAGAAACAATGTGTGTGGTGAACTTGTAATAGCAAGTTTACATGAGAGAGCACCCTTTATGAATGTTTCATCTGTAAATGCATCAGCAGTGTTTGTGTTGACACATTTTGATCTGAGGTTTGTGTTTCTGTGCACACATTTTAAAACTGGCACTTTTAGCAGTGATGTCTGTGCTTCGTACAGTTGTTCAGTGGCTTTTTTTTTTGCTTCTCTCCCCCTTGCCTTCCATCTTCAAGTATCTGACCACAGTAACCTCCCAGAAATCGTGAGCAAGGTCCTAACTCAAGAAATGCAGAAGATCTTTGTTAATAAAAACCTGGAGAGTTTTAATGAAGAATTTCTCAAACACAATGCTACCTCCATCCAGCACCAGCTGTCAGGTTTGTTTAACTTTTTCATGCTCTTGAAAAGGAGATGATTTAAGTGATGTAAACCCAGAATCTTTGTCTGCAGTCTGCAAGGCCAGGTTGGATGGGGCTTTGGGCAACCTGGTCCAGTGTAAGGTGTTCCCTGCCAAGGACAGGGCATGTGGGACTAGATGATCTTTAAAGTTCTTTCCAATCCAAACCATTCTGTGAGTTCATACATAAATTCCAATGAGCCAGAAAATTGCATGTTTTTTTGGGGTGTGAGGGGTGTTTGTCTGATTTTACCATTTTTTTAAAATGTACTTTACTTTTTTATTAGATGCATAAGGAACTTGCTCCTTACCTTCAAAAGGTGCAGTCAAATCACCATAGATATTCAAGTATTGAAGCACTGTCATCCTTCTTATTACAGCTTCTACTTTTTGAAGTATTAGAAAATATGAAACAAAATCCTGTATCTATTAGCAACATAATAAAACATAACAAACAACATAATAAAACATAACAAACAACATAAACAGCTTTTCCCTATTTTCTTTTCAGCTGGAATGTCTCTGTTCCTACTCGTAACTTTGTCATGTAGCAACAGCATCAATAAAAGTATCGTGATGAACTTGCTATGTAGCCTTTGCTTTTCTGCTCCTTGGTCAGCAGTGAAAATGTTGAAACATGACACTCAGACGCTATTTATATAGAAGAGCCACAAGTAGCTGCTGGAGCTAAGTCAAAGGAAGTTGGAATTGAATAAGTACAGAAAGTTTTGGAATAAAAATTGATGTAACTTGGTAAGCTGGTAGAGAAAACAGAATGCATTTCCAGCAGTTAAGAAACAAAAGTAAGTGTAGTTTTATCAGGCACTTAAAATACGTAGTGCTAACTTTACCTGGTCTTTAAAAGTTACCCAGGGTCTGTCCAGAATAACTGGAAAAAGTTGGCTTCAGAGGATTGCTCATCTCTCCTAACAGAAGGTTAGGTAGAATACCACAAACTTCCGTTGGCTCCTGTAAGGTCTGTGTCTCAGGACAGCATTTTGAGAGAAATACTTGCACGCCTTTTCTCCAAGCAGGCTCAAGATTTGAGAAGTCATGTACAGATATCTCAGCAGCCAATTGCTCCCAACTCTTAGAGATGTGTTCTTCCACTCTTGTAATTGTTGAGCATCTCACTGGCTGCTTTGCAGGTCTTATTTTCTGGTCCTACAGTGTTATGGAAAACAGTACAGTCACTGGGTAGGTTCTTGATAGCTTTAGGACTTCAGCTGTGTGTCAGTCTTCTGTTCATGCTGGAACAGGTTTGAGGCGATTGAATTACCTACAGTACAGTTTTTAATTTTCTTGAACAGGTGTCTTTAATTGAAGTTTGCAAATGCAAAGGTCTGAAAGACCTAAACCCTAAGTCTGAGAGCACAAATGAGTGTTTTCTCAGCTTGAAATTACTAGTAAAAAAACTATAAGCAGACTTCTAACATCTTTCCAATTTCTGTACCATAGCCTCCCTAACTTTAAGCAAAAGTAACTAGGCTAATTTAAGTGTTTTGGGCAATTATGGTTCTACATTGAGTCCAGCAATTAATTTTCTGATACCTACAAAAAGCAGAACTAGAAAACTTTATTTAATTGGGAAAACTAATAATTGGGGAAATTAGTTGAGCAAAAACAAAAGATGAAACATCCAGAATGTGGGTTTTAACTTCTCCAGCAAAATGATTAATCTTTTTGGGTTTTGCAGTAGGTTACTGCAGTAGGTTACCACCACCACCTATGGTGGTAACCTACTGCAGTAGGTTACCACCATAGCAGGGTGGGTCTGGACTTTGTATTTCAGTAAAAGAAAGTAACAAAGGAAAGTGAAATGCCATGAAATGCCAACACATTCATTAAGATGAGATTTTAAATTAAGGCAGCTATGACACAAGGAGCAGAATTTTGCAGAGATGCCCAGACCAGTTTTGGTACATGGTTCGTGGTCCGAGAAGCTGTATAGTTACATAATGTAGTGTTTTCCTTTCCACCAATGTAGTCTGGTCGAGGCGAAGCACCAAACTCCTGCTGCACTTCTCTTGTATCTAAGCTGTGTCCTTAGCTCCGGGTGAGCAGCCATGGCCGTTCATTCTGCTATCCAGACTGTCCTGAACTTCACTGGGCTGTGTTCCACAGCTAACTGTTGTTCACTTACCTCCAGTGCTTCTGAAGAGAATTCAGTGTGTCTCTCAGAATTACTTGCTTCTACATTTGTTGCATGGATTTTATTTAGCCTGCTGATTTGAAGGGTTTGTCGTCAATGTACTCTGTGATATTTTTCTTTACTGAAGACCTGTCAGTCAAATAAGGCATGTCACTTTTGCAGGAACAGGTTTCCTGTATTATTCAATCCTTATGCTTCTAATAAATTTCAAAATGGCTTTAGTTTCATTAGTTTTCAGTTACAAATAAGGGAGGGAGATACAGTTTATTAAAACTTGTGAGAAGTCTAATTCACGTTTATGTATAAGTTTTCAGGTTATGTGTGTCCGTATATGCAGTATGGCATTTAGGAAAACTAAACATTGTGGGTTTTGTCTTATGATAAGGTGCAAAGATGATGTATTTCCTGGACAAATCAAGACAAGAAAAAGCAATTGCTGTTGCAACTAGATTGGATAAAAACATGAGAGACAAAAATGTGAAGGTAAAAGATACAGTATATAAAGCCCCCAAATGTGTGGGATCTTAAACAGTGTATAATTTAATGCAGGATAATGTGCATGCTTCATTTATCATGATAAATTAATATTTGAAAGAACAAGGTTTCAAATTTTTCCTGTAAGTAAAAGATACATGAATACCAACAGAAAAACCTGTTTGTTCAGACTAGTATTGTTTAACAGTATGTACCTTTAGTAATAAAACAGTGGTAAATTGCATTTATTAACTGTTACTTTTGTTTTTTTAGACATTAACAAAGGTTTTTGAGGCATTGCTTGATGGTAGTTTTGGAAGCTGCCACGCTCAATGTGAAGAATATCAAGCAGCATGTCATAAACTGTTCCCTTTTACGTCTGCCTTCATGCCTGCCACAAATGAGGACAACAGCAGCATTGCATCTGTGAATCACACAGCCATTAACCATGATTTGCTGTCCAATGAAATCTGAAGTAGTGTGTGCAAGCCCCTGCATGTGTGTATACCTACATGCACACATGTATATGAAACTCTGACTCTCATTACATGCTGGCTGGATACAGATCAGGGTTACTTTTCCAGGTTGTATTTTAATATCTTTAACAGGTATCTAAAACAAAGTATTTGGATAGTTAAATATGGAGTATGCTATTAGGGTTTTTTTTCCTCCCAATGAAAACTGCCAATATTTATGTAAACATCTTTAATCAGCATTTTTCATGTTTATACTTGTACAGGTTTAAGTATTTTAATAATTCATCAGCCCTCCCTCACAATAATACGGATATTAAAGACTGCTTTCACTTAAGTGTTGTTACATATGCAGATATATGTGAACATATCTTGTTAATAAATTATCATTTGAGAGTTTTTAGCAGATTGAGACTGAAGTGCTGCTTGAATTGCCCTCTTTGTCTTTATTGTTCTTTAGGGTTTTTTCTGGGTTGTTTTGGTTGGATTTCTTTTTTAATCTTTGGTCAGTTTGGTTTCTTTTGAAGCACAGCAACAATGAAAGCATTGGGGGGTTGCATGTTTTTGTCAGGTGTGTGTCTTATATGGAACCAGTGTTGCAGATATGAAGATTAGATTTGTGTAAAAAAACCAAAACAACAAATATCTAAGGCTTTTTGAAAATTATTCCATCTACCTTTTGTTCCATAGCTATTGTTTCCTTAATTTTATGGTCAGTTTAACATTTTAAAGTTTTAGTATCCTGGAGCAATTCCCTAAGAAGACACAATGAATTTGAATATTGTTGTTTGTCCTTTGTTCCATCTCCCCCTTCCTCTTCTTCCTTCTGGTTTCTCCCCATCTGTTCACCTATTGACACTTAGGTTGAAAAAAGCTGCTCCAAGTTTGGGCAAATGCAGAAGGTACAGTAATGGGGAATACAGTTTTTCTCTACATCATAAAACTCACTGGTGGGTGTGCTGTATTACCTCCATTAAAAGTCTTAGTTATCTACTTAACGGCAAATACTCCAGAACTTCTCCTGCCTAAATACTATTGCTGTAGGTGCTGCAAGGCAAAACAGTGTGTGACAAGTATGTTTTACATTTTAAAACTGTTTAAGGGAGCACAAAGAGGCTGACTACGAATCATAGTGAACTTTTTTCTTACTTTATATTCTGGTGCATTAACTATTCAATATACAACACATCAAAATGGAAGTTTAAATCTAATATACCTATTTAAAGCGTAGCATTGCTAGACAAAATGGCTACATATCACATGACAGCTTTACATTCTATAAGAACTGCTATCAAAACATAATTATACTGTGGCTTGTACAGAAAATCTGTTTTCTGGAAACTGTAATGGAATTATTCAATCTTGGTTTGTTTTTATTTTACTGCAGTGTAAATAATTTCAGTAATATTAACTAGCCCCTCAAAGGCAAATACCGGTTCATGAAGAGGGGATTTTATTAAGACAAATAAACTGTTCTAATTAAAATTCTCCTTTGTGTGTCATCTGTTTAGATTAAAAAATTGTTGAATGGAAAATTCACTGTAAAATATTGCCAACATATGTTATGCTGTAATAAATTATTTTGTACACGCTTGCCTTTGGTTTGGAATTTTTGCATATTTGTAGACATCAAACTTCATCCCATCATTTTCATTAGGGTTCTTTTCCTATTGAGTTGGAACATTCACTGGTTTAATGTTAACTCTGTAAGTAGTTAAGGAAAAGATAATGACTATTTAGCAGATTGAGATGTATATAAATAGTAATGGCTTCAGACTGCAGTAAAGTAGGTTTAGATCAGATAACAGGAAGAAATTTCTTACTGTGAGGGTGGTGAGGCACTTGAACAAGTTGCCCAGAGAAGCTGTGGGTGCCCCAGGTGGCAGTGTTCAAGGCCAGGTTCGATGGAGCTCTGAGCAACCTGGTCTAGTGGAAGTGTCCCTGTCCATGGCAGGGGTGTTGGAACCAGGTGCTCTTTAAGGGCTGTCATTGCAGATGTGAAATTCTTGGGATAACAAATGCTTAGCAATCCTATCTCCTCCA
Source organism: Aleadryas rufinucha (assembly GCA_013397815.1). Taxonomy (NCBI): domain Eukaryota; kingdom Metazoa; phylum Chordata; class Aves; order Passeriformes; genus Aleadryas; species Aleadryas rufinucha. The sequence continues at coordinate 380,008 of VZTH01018447.1, read as the reverse complement.
AATTTCATCTTTGTAGCAGGTGGGCAGGGCATGCTGTGTACCCTAACAGCCTGCTGCTACCTTAAGGTGTCCAGGCAGAAGGAAAATACACAAATGCAGCACCAGGCTGTGGGCAGAATGCAGGATCTCGTTTATCCCAACAAGCCTGGCAGCATTAGATCGTTCAGAGAGAAGAGCTAAATTCAGCTTGTTGAACTGATAGAGATACTTGTTTCTATTGCTTTGGTTTCTGGTGGTTAATGAGTTCATCAGACAATGGCCAGAACCCAGTGCAGGGGAAGCGTGGCAGCAGTGGTCTGAGGCAGGGCAGCTCCTCTTCTGCAGCGCAGGTGTTGCTGCAGTTTGGGACACTTTGCGAGCACTGTGAGCTATCGTGGCTCAGAGTTTATCCTCAGTGACAGAGTATCAAAAGTGCTGCCCCTCTGTGCAAGAAGCTGCCCACTGGGCTTGGCATTTCAGTCTGGGTCTGCTGTGGCTATGCCCTTCCTCAGGGTCTGTGAAACCATGACTACTGGTAGTAGCAGTAGTGCTTCCTAAATACATAATGATGAATGTAGGACTAACACCACTGGGATGTGTGCAACAAGGCTTGGTCACAACTCTGACTTCATCTTGGGTTTGCTGCCCACCCCCAGCAGATGTTCTGCAGCCTTTGCATTCATGTAACAACCCTATGATTGTGTGCAGTATCCTGTGGTCTCTTGCTATACAGCTTAATTAGGCTTCATTTGGTCTTTATCAGTCTTAACAATGCCTTCAATTTCCCTTCATAGTCTGGATGTGAAGATACAGATGCATTGATTTTGATTGCTATTAATTACAGTATATTTATTTACTTACCTGTCTAGTTTTCTGGATCTCTGAAAACCTTTTATTTTGAGCTGGTTGGTTGTGGCTTTTCTAGAATCCCTATTGCTGATCCCTGCACAAACCACATAATTGTGTTAACAGCATATAAATGTCAAGAGAATTCATTGACCCAGCATCTAATCTCACATAGGGTCCTGCCATCTCACACAACAAGTACGCCCTCTTTCCTTCTCTTGTTCCCACAGGCAGGCAGGCACACATACCCCAAAGCTACCCCAAAACTTCTCATCATAGGAAATACACTTGTTCCAAAACCCAGGCCCTAATGGAAGATCCTAACCTGATACATGTATGGATAGCAAACGTTTAGTCCTGAATTGGCAATTAAGGTGAAAGGGGCAGTTCCTCACATCTCTTCAGCTGTAGCATCTAGGAAGAGGTCAAGCGTTAAGTGTGACACAGAAGGTTCAAGCATAATCGTGTTGTCATGTGTGAATGCACTTGCCACTTGCTGTTTCAACAGCAAAGTTACATGTACTTTTAGCATTTGTTTTTCCATGGCTTAGCTGCAGCTCCTAATGAAAAGTTCGTGGATTTTCCACTAGAGGGAAGCCTTGCATCCAGAATATTTTCATAGTAACAAAAGGCTGAAGTCTTGTCAGGTGTTGTTTTGTAGTAAGAGTGTAGGAAAATGCTTATTTTTTTCTTCCTTTCAGGCATTGGAGAGAGGTCGTTGTTTTGTATGTGTTTAAATGTCTGAATTAAACTTAAGTTTGTATAACCTGGCTGTCTGTAGGTGTTGATGTGGGGATCTCAAGTTGAGAGCGCAGTTGGTTGGACTTGTTTCGTATCATCGGAAAACAGACACACTGGGAAAAGATGTCTGAGCCCACAGATGAACAGATTGGCTTTTTTGGGAAATCCCATGTCCTGTGCAAAAAGTGTCACTCAACCCCGTTCCTGGCTATTGAAAAGAAGCAGAATGTGTTGGCCTTGAATATTAGCTTTCACTCCAGTTAATTTATAATGTACTAAGTATGTTGTCTGTTCCCCACTTGGACTTTGCTGCTTAAACGTATTTCAAGTCTAGACAAAGTGTTTGAGAATGTGCTGTTAATATTCAAGAGGAGGCTCAGGTTTTGAGAGGTTCCTAGGTGTATTTTAGGTATGCAGTGAGATGGAAGAAGGAGATAGATGTTATTTCTAGGACTGATTTCACATGATAAATGGTCATATTTAAAGCAACACAGAAGGGAGGAAGCGAGGCCAGAGCAGGAGCTGTGTTCCTGTTCCCCATACAGTGCCTAGCACAGAGAACTCCTAGTTTGAGACAAGGGTTTATTCCACAGGTAATAAATTGTCATAAAGCCTATATGTAAATGTAAGCAAACTATATCTGCTTGAGGCCAGGCTCTGTAAACAGTAGTGCAAGAGACATCCAGGAATCCACAAAAGGCATCAAGCACCAAAGGAGTCTGTTAACTGTCACGGGAGATGTTTAATAAAATTTTATCTAATCCATACATTTGCTTGTATTTAAAACAAGTTCTGAGAGCTCCTGAGGTTGGAGGAATTTTTCTTTCTATCAGTAACACATTCCCTGCATGTCTAAGTACCTGTTCAGGGAAATTCAAACCACTGGGATGAAGCCGTTAGATTTGCCATGGATAAATTTTTTTGGGAATCCATAGGAGAGAGCATGATTGATTTGCTCAAGGGTTGGAGAGCTACTCCAGGTGGTGAGCTGTGCACTAGTGATTAGCAGAGCATCCATCCCCAAAGTGGTATGGAAATGTCAGCAGGTCCCTTGATGTTCCTGCTCTGCTCAGGACCACGGCACTCGGCTGAGTCATTTGTGAACACTGAAGGACCCATAAGGTGATTCTCCAGAGAATATGCAGTGAGAAACAAACAGCCCTGTAGTGATATCAGTAGGTGTCAGTCTTCTCTTTGGGAGCCCACAACTTCACTGAAGTCTTTCTGTTTTAGCAGGCAATGAATTAATAAAAAAATTAGAAGGCTGGACAGCTCTGTTGTATATAGGGGCACCCTTATATCCGGTGCAAAGCTATGGGCACCTCAGGATGCCAGACATCTGAAACTAGTTATTGCAGTACCGAGATCTGCAAGGCTTGTTTTCTTTTTGCTTCTGATGTGCCACCTAGACTATAACAAGTTGTGCTGAAAGATGTATATCCATATGATTTCCTGAGCTTATCTGACAATGTGTTGCTAAAAGCTTTTTATGTTCTCCCCACTGTATTTCTCCAGTCTCTCTGTCCACTGCAGGCTCTGGCACTTGCTGTTTGCTTTTGTGAACAGATTCAAGTCAACAGCTTTGCATGAACCATACCTGGCAAATGTAGGTTGGTTGTCTACCAATTACAGATGGATAGACAATGAAAAGATAGTGATGGCTAACCAAATATTTGATAAGCAGTTCCCACGTAGGTGTATCAGGCTATTTTGTACATGGCCCTCCATTCAAGGAAGGTACAAATTCCTCTCAATCACTTTCCATAATAGGAAGTATGCTTTTTCTAGAAGAAACTGTGATCCTTCTGGGTTTGACCGTGCCTGGCTCTTCCTACCACATTTCCCAGGCAATCTCTCACAATCCTGGCCATCTCTGAGGAGCCAGGCTGGGGGGCAGGGGCATTGGAACTGGCAGCAATGAATAACTGATCATAAGAAAGTTACCTCTGCATTTGGCTCTTTATTATTAGACACCCTCTCATGAGAATTGACCATGTTGACAGAAGCCCTGGCCTTCCTCAGGAGCGAGGACCACAGTGGGCAGTGGCCATGCTGGTCTGACCAGGTACGTGGCCTACCATGATATCAATTGGCTGCAGAGACCCTCCAAAAAACATAAGCTATTTTTGTCTCTGGTGACCACCTCTTTTCCGCCTCCTCCCTGAGGGCTTGTAATCTTGCTCTGATAGCAGGAAACTCACATCTGTGTCGAGTGCCAAGCCTGGCACCCTCCTGTGTAAGTGTTGAGTACGTGTGTGCTCCTTGAAGTGTGCTTTCAGGAAGACCTATGGCCCAAGTAACCCTGGATACAATGGCATAACACAAATGTTTTTCAGTGCCATGGCAGGATAAATCTGGATGGGCAGAGCTGTGGTTTTTAAGTGTCTACAGTGGCAAAGCCTGTGTTTTTCGGTGGTATTTCGTGTTCTTTTATTTTTTTAAACTGCCTCCCTCTTGTGTTAATGCTCTGACTCTAGTTTTGGATGCAAGTCCTCTGATGTAGACATGCAACTAGTAAAGCTGGGCAGTCTGGAGTGAGCAATTCTGAAAGCCTGTTATTTATGAAATAAGAGTTGAAAATAGAAAATGAGCATATGGAAGAAGTTGCTGTCCCAGATCCTCCCTCTGGCTGGGAGAATTAGAGCATGGTTTACTTAACTTTCATTTGTGACGAAAACAGGATGCTGCTATGGCTTGTCACAAAAATTATATGAAGCTGAGAAAAATGGGGAAAAACCCCAGGGCTCAATAATTATTCCTAAAATGAAGTGCAGTTGCCTCACTCAGAGGAAAGGGCTGGATGCAGTACATGGTCACTGGCTGTAACACTGATTCTTTTCTTCCCATCTACACAATCCCCTGTGCACTCATAACAGAAGAGACTCAAACATGGTTATTTCCCAACCATATACATGCAAATCCCCGTCCCTTAAAGGGGGTTGGATTACTGGGCAACCAAAGCTCAAGGATTACTGCTTTTGTTCCGCGTTTGTATGGTGACTGACTCAGTGGGGTCCTGGTCTATGATTGGCACTCCTGCAACACAAATAATTGAAGAGCTCCTCTTCTATTCTAACCTCTGCAGCCACATGCCTTCAGCAAACAAGCAGTTTTGGCTTCTCCCTTTGCCTCCTACTGCCTTACAGCCAGCACAGCATGGGAGGGAGAGTATGGTTTGATTTTTTTCAGCCTGTTCTGGTAGCTTGCTTCAGTGGGATGGATGGGAACAACACCCAGCACCCTCTGCCATTCCTGACTTCCCCTGTTCTTGTGGCTATACTGGTCTAAGTTTCCTTGAGACTGGTGTAATACACCATGGAGAAACCAAAATATTGGTTTAGTAACACGAGGACAAGTAGAAACAACAAAATGGAAACCCATGTACATTTTTAAAAACAAACCAAAAAATCACCACAAAACCCAGAGGGTATTCCATGTTCCCAGGAAAATCTAATTAGAATTCTTGGGCAAGAAACATTGTTATTCCTGTAGATGTGGTCAGTATCTTTTTGGCCCAGTATTTTGGCCACAAGTATTTTTTATTATCATTGTAGTTATTAATTATATCTATTTAGAATCTCTATTCCCTGGCCAGATTTAAGGCTCTGGACACCCAGAGTCTGCAAACAGTGTTGCATAGGAAGCACCAGATGACTGAGCCAAACAGGCTCTGTGTATGTGTGTGTGTGAAATATAATAGAAAAAGTACAAAATGCGTAATTTTTAGTCAGAGAAAATAGCATTGATGTGAAATATATCTACCAGAAAAATTCACTACCTTTTATTTTACTAATGGAGGAAAAAAATTAGGAGAGATGTCTTACTGTTTTAATGCATAAGAACTCCCTTACATGTTTTGCTTCACAAGACGAAATTTCCTTCCAATGTGGTTTGTGGGTCAGATATTTTTCATGAAATACAAGCCTCTCAAGCCTTAAATTCCCTTTTTTTTTTTCCTTGCATGTAATCATCTACTGTTGAGTGAACATTCCTTCTCCTTTGGATAAAATTACCATTTTTTTCTAAAGTATCCAGCAATCTGAACTCCTCAATTTATCAGCAATTCAGAGCCAAAATAGGTGGAAAACAGCAACTGTTTTTCATTTGCATTTGAAATAGTACAAGTTTCTTGATGGAGTGGTAGTCATGAAAGGCTTTGAAGCAAAACTGGAAGAAAAGTAAAGAATTCAGCGTCTCCAGTTCCTGGTCCAGCACATTAATATACATGGACCCTGGTATGGTGGCAGCAACATCAGGTAGAGGTAAAAATAGTGGCTTGCCCTGAACTGGAGCCCACAACCTAACTAAGACAGGAAATACATTTCTCACATTGCATTCATAAGNGGCACTGGGAGAGTTCGACGCGGTGCTGGCGGAGTTCTCCTGCCCCGCCGGCCGGCGCCGCTTCTTCTACGGCGAGCACCTGGAGCGCATGAAGCGGCGGAGCAGCGCCAGCGTCAGCGACGGCAGCGGCCTCAGCGACTCCGAGAGGGAGTGTCTGTCGGTCCGGCCATGCCGGTGCCGGGGGCGGGGGGCGGCCGGGAAGCGACGCTCCCGAGCGGGTGTTACACCAGCACGTCGCCCTCTTTGAGAGAGGCAGGGACCCGGAGCGGGAACCCGTCTGTTTCTATAAATGCAGTGCCTTTTCGTTTACGTTCTGGGTTAGAAGTCGCAGGGATGCGGAGTCTGGCCCCGCTGTTTTTACTCTCTGGTGCTGAACGGAGGGGAGCCTAAAAAGCTCTCTCAGTGAGAAGGTCGGGCTGCCAGCCGGCTGTGGGACACTGGGACGTCCCGGCATCTGCAATAAAGATGTCTCTTAGGTTCACAGGGACCATCCGCTGTGTCTGGGTAACCAGAATTATTTGTATAGAGAGAGCGAGCCAAAATGTGCTTTCCACAAAACTCGTCTACATTTCCCGTTATAAGAATGGTCATCTATCCATCCATCCATCTGGATGGAGGACAGTGTTATCACTGTTTCAGAGGTGCTAGTTTTAAGCTACCTTGCACCCAAGTACACCACATGTATATGAATGGTGTGTGCAGAACATGGAACAGGAAGGGTGGAAAGCTGCTTGGAGCAAGAAAATATAGAATTGAAACTCAGTTTTTTTTCTAGTTAACTTGGAAAAAAGTTCAACCCCTCTTACTGGCTTTACTAATCAGGGAGAGAAAACATCCTTCATCTTCCAGACAGTGAGGCTGGAAACTGCTGTTCTCTTTGGAAGCAGTAGGTTACTTTCCCAGAAGTAAGTCCTGCTAAAAGCAAACTATAACCAGNCTTTTTTTTTTTTTTCCTTCTCATGACCCTTTAAAACTGATATTTACTGCTACTGGACCCTTCAGGATGACTTCTGCTGAGGGAGGACTTAATGGGAAAAGATCAAACTCTCTCCTCCACTCAGCCTTGTGCAGAGTCTCGTGTGCAATCTCCCCATGCAAAGGATATGTGCACAGCCTTTTTTTCCTGAAAACAGATCCAGAACAGAGGCAATTTCTTCACCTCTAATTGCCACACAGCACTCCAAACACCAGGCTCTCTCCCCCTCCTGGCTTGCTGCCATGGTCCCTTTGCTTACATTTTCCTGGCTTTTAGTCCACTTCTCTCTGCTTGTTCTCTGGTTGCTCCTTTGCACTTCAGGGGAAAGACTACCAGACAACACTCATCTCCTTGCACTGAGATCCAGAAACACTAGCACAGCTTCCAAGCAGTGTTTTGTTGGTTTCTCCTACACCTGAAACAATCTTGCTCTGAAAAGGAGCTTCTTGCCTCTCTCCATTGCCACTACTGTGTCATCTACTGCCTATATATTTTACAGTCAGTGCATGCTCTGTGCAGCTGGATTGTGAGGATTTTCTGATGGGCATGAAGTTTTACTGTGACTTTTAGTGAATTCGAGATTGAAGCTTCCTTCAAACCTAGCTGTAATATCTATTACAGCCCAGTAACTCTTGTAACTCTAATTTTATAATGCAATCCATTCAGTTTGCTTTGCTCCTATACATTCTATTTTCAGGATGTGGCTGATGTTTTGTACAGCTAGCTAAACGATATAGGCATCATTGGAAAAAACTGGCCACCAATGAGGAAAAGACGAAAATGTCTTGTCATGCAGCTCGATATAAAAGGTGTTTCTGCAAATATGACCAGGAATTAGGTTGTCAGCAGCTGTCTCTTTTGACCCATACTTAAAATTTAGGTTTAAGTTACATTAATGTGAAGAACAACACACATTCGGGGAGTACTTTCCTGAGAACAGAAGAAAAAAGTTCATGTTTTCAGGTACAAGACTTTGGGTGGGACCTACATGTCTCCTGTAGAGTTGGGGTACACTTGGGCTGGTCTTCCAGTTCAGTTTACTCTGAAACAAGTCAGCTCATGCACAAGAAAAATGAACTTTGAAATCACCAGAAGACAACTGGGCACAAAATTGCTACGGTTCCAAGTCAAAATGGTAATATGAACATATTTTTCATTAAGAGACACTAATCCTTTAATTTTCTCTCCAAAAGGCAGCAAGCAGTTATTTTGAAACTTCTTTATCTCTTATTTACTCGCTCCCATCCCTCTCCTTACCTGAACTTCTCTCCCTTTCCCATGCAGTGCTCAGCCAAAGTCCCTTGTTGCAGAACATTCAGTCTGGAGTGGTTTTGCATATCTCTTCACTGCGGACAGAAGCTGAACACTCAACTCAACATTCCAGTGATGTTGAGATAGGTTACAATTCCACTTTATCAGTTTAAATGACTTTTAATCCAGCTGCAACAATAGTGATTAAATCCAAACTGACATAAATATGTTTCAGTGTCATTAACTTATTTAAAGACACCCATTCAGAACTCCAAGAGATTCTGCCTCTGATTACTGAAAGACAGAGGAAGAGATGCAGGCTATATCATGCTCACATTTAGGAAGTTAATTTGACAAGCAGAAAATTTAGAAGGATAATGGGCCAGAGAAAGTGAGTTTAGGTTTTGGCAGAATTCAGCAGGAAGGTGTATGGTTTGCTCACAAGGCTGCAGCTGTGAATGCCTGTGAGCAGGTCCATGAGTTTGCATCCACCGTGCATCAATCAAGGGCAGAGAAAAAACCAAAAGGAAATGCACCAGTCTGTAGTAACTCCAGGTTTCAGTTCAAGGTCTACAGAACACGTTGGGAGAAGAAGAAGTAAAGTCCTGTGAAAGACCTCTGGCAAAAGATTTTTTATTTGACAATCTTTCAAGATTAATATATTGCTGTAAGTCACTCACTCTTCCCACTGGTGTTGTGGATTGAGCTACAGGTCACAGGCTTTTATTTAGCCCAGCTGGCAGCAAACATAGCAACACACCTAGGATGGTGTTAGGCAGCCTATGTAAAATGCATGGCTCATCTCTGACAAAGTTTAATTAGGCAGCTCTCCTCATTACAAAACAAGTTTAGCAATTATCCCACATAGGCAATTCTACTCGCAGTGTGAAGGATAAAATAGGCTGGAGTGTCAACCACTGCCTCCCTTCAAACAAGCATCCTGAGGGCAGGGTTGTGATGTTCTGCACAGGGAGACAAGTTATGCTGATGGTGTTTGGTCTATTCCTGCTCTGCAGCCCAAGGAGTTGGGTTTCCCTGTGTGTCAGTCTGGCTGGCACCTGTGCTTTTTCATCCTCTGGCAGTTTCCGTTTTTCTCTTTGACAGCTGTCTTAATTTTGGGTTCCCTTGCTTCCTTCAGCAAGAAGTTTGGCAATGATGGGATGTGGTTTGTCACTCACAGGTTTTTAATTGTCTACATCAACAACTTGGTATTGTTACTTATGTAAAGAATTATTATTTTCACAGACTAATAAATATTAAAAGACTTGTGGAAATTAAATATTCAAAACTCCAGGCTGCTTCCATGGGCAGGGATCTGGCACTATGGCTTTTGTCTAGTATCAATACCAATGGGAAGACAGGTGTAGGTTTCACAAAACATCTGTTTTTAACTATGGGAGCATGGTACTTACTCATCATAATTGATATTTTGGGTTATTCTTGATCTTTGAAGTGGTGAAAAGAAATTATTCATTAGGCAAAAAGTTTTCAGCCATTTCAGATTTGTAAACTCCCCCTTCTGCAGTTCCAGTTTCTGTGTATGTGCTGCACATGTACTGTGAATTTTAACTCATTTCCAGTAAATTTGTCATTCTGCTTTTTTCCCCTCCTGTTTTATATGAATGCCTCAGAAGTTGTTCATGGATCTGTAGGCATCTCTGGGCCATGCTTTGGAAACAAATAGATTATTCAACCTGCAGCACCAATGCCTTTGTAAACTCATCCTAGGAGTCTCTTTGGTGTAGCAACACGTGTTGTGTCCCAAATTACTCCAAGTTTAGTTTAGAAAACTAATACTTCATGAGCCCTGCAGCTTGGCTATATTGAAGTGGCTGTTTCAAAAGCCTTTCCCTAAGCGTATTTACAGGTAGGATTTGTTGATTTAAATGGCTATGTGGCTCACAAGTTTGTGAGGTTAAAAATGCAGTAGGAAACCACTGTAAACATCACGTCACCAGCTGAGGAGGATCTGGAGACACTGTGTCGAATGATCAAGAAGAAATTCACTTTAAATACAGCTTGGACGGCTGCCTAGAAAAGGGGAGGGATTCAGTAGTTGAGGTTTACATTAGGAGTTGTGTTGGATGTTTCTCTCCATAAACATGAGCAGCCAGGCGTGTCAGCCTGCAGTGTTTCAGGGCATTGCATTTAAAAGTGACTTCTTCGTTCTGCCAGATGTGGACTGCTCCTATTGGCATCTGTGGCAAAAGTGCAGCCAGTTCAGCTGGAGCATGCTGGGGCCTTTCAAGAGTATTTATGGATGTGCATGGCTACATGGTCCATGACATAGAACCAATAAGCATAAAAGCCAATCTTTGTTTCCTCTGGTATAAGCTAATGGTTTATGTGGAAAATTGAAATTCACCAGCTGTCTCGGTTGCATTCAGCAGAATCAAGGCTGCTTAGGAGAAAGCATGAGCATTTACTGAAAGAAATGTTAAGAGATTAGTCTGTGGAGCAGTAAACACAACTAAGTCGTTTTAAGCCCAGGTTGTCTTAAGGAAAGAAGATTTCCCAAACACATGGCTGTAAAGAAGGGAAGTTTATGGAATAATTTCTTCATCATGCCTAGAAATTATTCTGAAAATGGTAAATTTGAGTGTAAAATAATAATTTAAAGAGAATGCCAGGGATAAGTTCTTATATCACTACAGGGAAGGAGTTGTTTCTTTTCCCCTACCTATCCACACCCTCCTTTTTTTAGCTCCCTGAGCTGAGACCATTCAATTCAGTTCAACAGAAGATCACTCTCTTGCTGGATCACTCACTTTCTTTGCTGCTGTTCTAACGTGTTGAATTGGCTCAGCAGAAGATGAGACCTGCTCAAAAGACATGCAGAAGGTCTAGGCCAGGAGCACCAGAAGAGAGAAGTAGGAAGGTCATTCACCTTTCTGTGGCAGCAAGGCCCCAAGCAACTCAAGCCTTCTTGTACAGCTTCATCCCCCTTTCTGCTCTTTCTTTTTGACATGACCTCAGACCCCATCCCAAAAGGCTGTGAGACTGCTTGACCATTTTTACAAGAAATAACAGGAAGGGCACAGGAGGACTTGTATCCTTTGGTTATTTTGCCTATATTCCTCAGAAAATGGACAGGTTCAAGCCTAACCTCAAACACCTTTTTCCCCTAAGCCAGGTTGTGCTATAGACGAAGCACCAGCGCTCGATGGGGATGTGTGTGGTACAGGTAGGGTTGATCATATGCGATTGAGCAAAAGAGATTTGGCATCAGCTGCAGAGCCAGGTCCTTGTCTTTTTGGGCTGTGAACTGTACCTAGTCACGTCCTCAACAGCTCTCCTTTCTGCCTTGCATCCATTGTCTTTCATCCTGCTCATGCTATTGACGTCATGCCCTTGTATCTCCTTGTCCCCTACTTTTTAACCTCACTTTCCATCTGTGTTTCTACGGTCTTTAAAAAGGATTGTTTGTAGATGCTTTTATTAGCAGAAAGTAAAACAGAGGAAGACCACAGAGACAAGGAAGCCACAGAATAAATAACAGTTGAACTTCACCATGAGAACTTCTTTTGATGCACTGCAAAAATAAATAAATGCCTCCATATAAGCCAGTAAGGAGAGATGAAAAAATCTGGTTTATTGTCTAGAATATTGTTTTTCTCATTTTGTATCTTGCAGGAGCAATGACAGCATGTCTGAAAATGTTGAAAAGTTTCAGAGATGTTTTTTCTTACCTCTCCCTGACTCTTCTAATTCTAAATATTTTCATCAACACACAAACACAATCATAGCTCCTGACGCATTCTCATGGAGTAACACCTGCTGTCTGTTTTCAGTATTTCTGGCTGTAACTAAATATGACAGAGTCTTCTCCAATGAGCATTTAACAGAACTGGTATTTTAGCTGCTCAGACACCTTACATTTAAAACGTGCAAGAGACAGCACAAGAGCAACACTCCATAGCTATGGCATGTATAAACATCAGGTTTAGCTGACTTTAGGACAAGTGCTAGAATCTTCCTCCTAAGAACAAGAAAGTACTCCACTGGAGAACATCCTGGCTGATGTACCTGGGGCCGTGGCTCCCTATGCCTGAGCATTCCCTGCATGCCCGCTGCCACCTGCTCTTCTCCTCGGGTCATCCTCTGGAATTAACTGGCCCGGCTGCCCCCATGGCCGTGTCCGCTGCTCACCAATGTACGAAGCAGGGCAATAATTACAGACAGATGCCAGCACAATGCCATGCGGATGGGCAAGGAAGGGGATCCCGGGGCGGCTGAGCAGCAGTGCTGTTGCATGCGAAGCCACAGGCTCACTGCAAGCGAGCTGCTGCCTCCTCGTCCTGCCGTGTGCTGTGTGCCCTCGTGCTGCTGGCAGTCATGGGGCTGGGCAAGGCTGACCCGGTCCTGTGTTCCCGTGACAGTCCCTCCTGGCAGCCGGCTCCGGCGCCCGCTGTATCCTCCCTCCGCAGCAGCCCGGCACACAGCCGGTGCTGGGGTTAGCGCAGCGCGATCATCCCGAAGGAGCCGCGATCCCGGTGGCGGGCGGAGGACGACGGGCGACACTTGCCGCTGGCGGTGGCGTCGCTGGCGGGACCGCGGCCGCGGGGACACCCGGCCCGGAGCACCTGCACCGCCCGGGGGCCGCCCCCGCCCCGCCCCGGCCCCC
>VZTH01018447.1:133422-366970 GCA_013397815.1 Aleadryas rufinucha | reverse complement strand
TCCCGGCATCTGCAGTAAAGATGTCTCTTAGGTTCACAGGGACCATCCGCTGTGTCTGGGTAACCAGAATTATTTGTATAGAGAGAGCGAGCCAAAATGTGCTTTCCACAAAACTCGTCTACATTTCCCGTTATAAGAATGGTCATCTATCCATCCATCCATCTGGATGGAGGACAGTGTTATCACTGTTTCAGAGGTGCTAGTTTTAAGCTACCTTGCACCCAAGTACACCACATGTATATGAATGGTGTGTGCAGAACATGGAACAGGAAGGGTGGAAAGCTGCTTGGAGCAAGAAAATATAGAATTGAAACTCAGTTTTTTTTCTAGTTAACTTGGAAAAAAGTTCAACCCCTCTTACTGGCTTTACTAATCAGGGAGAGAAAACATCCTTCATCTTCCAGACAGTGAGGCTGGAAACTGCTGTTCTCTTTGGAAGCAGTAGGTTACTTTCCCAGAAGTAAGTCCTGCTAAAAGCAAACTATAACCAGTTTTGTTGGTTTGGGTTTTTTGTTTGGTTTTGTTATGTGTGTTTGTATTTTTTTTTTTTGTTAATTTCCTAACTATATGGGAAGCTTGATGAAACTTACGTATTTTGCAGCTATTTATAATAAGACTACTACTCTAATTTCTGTTCTGCCTCTTTATCAATTCAGGGACTCAAGGTGCAGTTCTGTTGACTTAGTGCTAAAACACTAACGCTATCTCCTTAGTACTTGAGTTGTGAGAGCATAGCTTCTCCAGATTATCAGAGCCCTTTATTTCGCCATCATGGATATGATTCATTTGGTTGACAAGTATCGTTTTACCTGCCTTGAACTTGGATACCTTGGCTAGCACTGCCTTTGGGGTTTTTTTTCTGTAGTCAGTGGAAGTACATGGATCAAGATGCTATTTTCCTGTTTCATAATGTAGAGTGTAGTACTCCTTTTAAGTATCTCTCCACCTCCAAGGAAGATTTAGAAAGGTGTGACACTTGTCTTTCGGATGGACACTTGCCTTTCAGATGGCTGAGGGTGTGTAAGGTGAAATCTGCCTTTTCTGAGTCAAGCTGGCAGCCCTAGTGTTACTATTTCTTGTGCAGTCTTCATTGTTGTGATTTGTTAACCTCTCATATACATGTATTGTGTCTCACAATTGAGACACTCGTAATGATAGAGTGAAATAATCTACTGGTGAGAAAATGATCAAAACCCCAACCCAGTACCGAGAACTTATTCTTCTTGCATGGAGAAAGCTGTGTGTAGTTACTTAGCATATCTGCTGTGCTTCAAAAAACATAGATCTTGAAAACTGTTTAAAATTGCTCTATTAGAGTTGACAAGAAGGATCTTTGGAGGAAGATGACTGTGTTCTCTCACAGGGTAGAAGGCCTGGTGAGAAAACAGCATCCTCATGTAAACAGGCAGATCACATCTTCAGGAAGATCTGGAAAATAAAAATCTGTGTTGCAAATCCACACTGATTTAGGCTGAAGAAAGTAGTGGGTTAGTAGGATAGACAGGGTTTGATGACTCTGTACAAAGTCCTCAATGATCTCATCAAGTTTTCAGATCCTATCCCATGCCTGCGTTCCTCCCTTGGTGATGCATCATCTGAGAGGTAGCTCTGGAGAAGTCAAAATCACTGTTCCCTGGACACTGGCATATATGGGACCAGGAGGGTGCACCAGAGTCTGAGGATGTGTGTAAGGGAAGGGAAACAAGAACAGCCAGCTCTGCTCATGGCTCAGGAAGGGCCTGGTAAAACACTTCTTCCTAAAGGAGTCATTCAGTGCAGTCAACTTTTTATTTTGAAGTTAGAGTAGGATTAGAGAGGAGTTGTGGATTTATGAAGAGCTCCTTTTATAAAACAGGCTCTAGTGTCTGATGTAATCCAGCTACACTCCCTACATCTATTTTAAGAATAAATGCAGGGAGTTGCCTATTTACCCAGGTTCTTTCTGTTCAAACTCAAGTATTTATTTTCCCCCAGGTTTGTTTTCCCTTTGATTTCTGTAGTAGTAGTGTTAGCCAGTGTAGTGCTGAATTCATGACCTTGCTCTTCCTGTGGTAAGGCTTAGGGTAAAATACCACTGCAGAATCAAGGGGTAACTGGGCTGAAAGAGCAAGTTCTGATAACACAAATCTGTAAAACTATATTATCTGCAGAGAGTTTGGAGGATCATCTTGTTCATGAAGACTCTTTACATCTTTGCAAAATCTTGTTATCCGGTGCCGAGACTATTGCAAGTACACTTTATCATGCGTATATAGAACAGTTCAGACTATTGTGTTTTAGTGCTATCTGTTGTTTGTTGTTTAATCTAATCCTCCTAACTGATGTGGTGTGGCTGAAGGTTAGGCATATGTATCTTTTGGCCACTCCTGCAGTGATATCTTTCCAGTCAGGGATGGAACTGTAAGAGGAGGAAACATTTTAAACTGTTGCAACTCTTTGTTTCAGCGCCCCCGGATCAGCCTTAAATTCAGTTTCATGAGAAGCTACTAACAGATGTCAAGTGGTCGTACTTGAAAAATCCTGTTTAGTAGGGTAAGGAAGGCTTTTTCCTCTCCTGGGGTTTCTGCCATGAGGATAAGCCCATTTAATTTAACAGAAGATTTTACAAAAGATCTCTATCAATGTTGTCAATCCTGAAAATATTATTCTATCTTAAAATCTCACCCTAGCTCCAAAAAGACTACTTTAAATTCCTGTATTACATATTTCTGTCTCTTGAGAAAAAGTAGGATTTTGAAGACACAACTGTGGAAAATGGCTACACTAGTACTTTGTTCTCCCACATCGTGTCCTGTCATTTGATTAAATGATCTTTGGACGAGGTCTGGCTTGGCTGTGGTTAAGCACTGTACGGGGAACAATGGACTCTAGACCCTGCAGTAACAGAGAGGCTCGTGTGTGCAGATGTGTGTGATGATCTCGGCCCATGAGTATTACATTAACCACCACCCAGCTGACTGGGTCAGTGCTGGAAATCGTGATGCAACTGCTGAGTTACTCCAGCATTCCAGAGCTGCTGGACTGTGAGTGAGTACCAGTTATGTTTCAACCTGATGTATTCAAACAAATCGATGCCTAGCAGCTTCGTTCTTTAGGTTGTTAATTGTGCTGGAACTTCAAAGTTGAGGAATACTTTATAAATCTTTGCTATTCACGCATATGTTGGTTGTGATAAAATAGGATTTGTGCTAGAAAGTGCTGTGCTGGCGAAAGCCACTAGTGTAGATGCAGCTGTATTAATGAACTTACAGGTAGCATTGTCTTCTTGTGTCGGAATAAGCTTGCAGAGAAAAGTGCAGGCTTGCCTGTGTAAATTGCATGCCACTCAGGGCATTGTGCTAGTACAGTATATGGCAGTGTCAGGACAGTCTTCCAAGTTTAGGCTTAGGATAATGAATGGGAAGTTGGACTTTGAGGGGTTGGGAAGGGAAGTGCTTTAGTGTTTCTTGGGCCAAAGTTACAACAACACTAAAAAGCTACATCATAATCTGTTGTCATGCTCTCAGAAATGTTTGACACTTGTAGCTCCATGTTTTCTTGAGGCAAGTTCAGCTTCCAGCCTCTCTGTTAAAAGCATTGCAAAATAAATGCATCAATTCAATTCTTGTGCTCATACAGCCTGCAGTGTTCCTTTGTATTTATTTTTTAGGGGCAAATAAATGATTTCTGAGCAATGCCTCATGGCTTTTGAAAACAACAAAGAAATCCTGAGGGCATCTGGAACTCTTAATTTTATGCTTTTAAAGTCAAGTAGGTGCAGGGGTTGAGCAGGATCTGTTAACATCAGTGCCTGGTGTAGTGCCAGCACTTGTGGTTACATGGATGTGGCTGCGGATGTCCCCATGTGCTTGTACTAATGCCTAGGCTATCCAGAGATGAAGCACCAGCCACTGTTAGTACTGCAGCAGTCACCCTGAAAAACCTGTTTACATTGTCAGTCTTGTAATGTGTGAGTGTTAAGAAGGTAAAGAAAAAGGTGACAGAAATGACTGAAGATGTAAAATATTTTCCAAGTGCTTAAATAGACTGGGACCGTCAGGCTAAAAAGAGATGTTCTGAGTGGGGACAAGACAGTCTTCCAGAAAATCCTAAGTGAGATTAGGGAAGTGATTGCTATGTCACCAGTATGAGGAAATCAAATTAAATTAGCATGTTTCAAAGAAATGGTGTTACTTCTTTCATGAACGGTTAAAGATATTGCCTTAAAGTATTATGGATATGAAAAGTTCACATACTCAAAAATAACTCGATAAAATCCCAGCAGGAAGGATGGGGCCATGGAGGACTGCTTGGGCCAATGTCACTGCTGTCTCAGGAAAGAGACTGGTATGTGCCTTGTGAGAACTTGGTAGAGCTTATTTTGGAACTATCAGTGTGTGGCTGCACCACTCTGAGGCTCTTCTACAGGCATCTGCCGTGAGCTGTTGTGAGAGACAGGATGTGGAGTAGATGAGCCTTTGGTCTCTGCAGCAAATGCCAAGTCTTGTAACATGAAAAGGGGGTAGATTGTGTCTGTGAACGTCGAATGGCCTGTCTCAAACAAGAGGGCAATGCAATATTTGTAATGAAAAAAATTAAGTGAGACTCTCCTGGAGAAATTCCCTTTTATTAAATGATATGAGAAATAAAGTTTTATTGCATTCCTGGTATGTCCAAAGGGAAGAAAAGTTGGAAGTTTCACATGCATAGCCTTCTCTACAGGTATTTCAGTGTGCAATTTTTTGTAAGATTTCCTGTTCTTGCCACTCCAGCATACCCATTGCTCTTACTCATTAGAAAGGAAGATTAGTAAAGGGAAGGTTGGAGCTGGAAGCTGCCTCGTAGATCATAAGCATGTGGGGAAGTGGAAAGGTAAGCTTTGTATATAATGAGAAAGCATGCTTGGATTTCAGGCTTCCTAGATCACTTTTGTGTAGCTATGTGATTTGAAATCCTTTGAATAATGATGCTTAGATGTGTCAATAGAGAAGAGGTGTCATTTTTTTTTGGTCAGTATTGGAACAGATGTCTGTTAGCTAGGCAAAATCCCCACAAAAATAAACAATGCAGCCAAGTGTAACTGTGATGAAGATAAAAATAAACACTGTCTTTGGGGGCTGAAACATATGTATTGTGAAACAAGCTTTTTTTATCACAAATATTTCTCACTTCTACTGGTGACATTACAATTTCCAGGGTTTTTTTTTTTCTGATTTTTTAGCAAGTAGGCTATGTTCTGTTAGGAATTAGTTGTGCAGTCTGCTCATTAAGTGCTGAGTTACTGTTTTATAATAAATTCATGATTTGTAGACACTTCAGTGAAGCTGACTTCAGTGAAGTGACTTGTGAAGCTTCTCTCTGACAGCTTTAGGGATGTGCTTTAATTTTTTCCCCTAAAACTTTCCCCACTGACAACTGCAGTAAAAATTTTACCAACTACAGTGCTCTTCAAAATTGTATCTTGAGCCATGGTACTAAAAAGGGCATGGTATTAAAGAAGCTAGACAGCTGAACTTCTCCATTGTCTGTTTTAAAATGAAAAGTTTGAGGTTTTCCTCCTTCAGTCAATTACTGCCGAGAACCTTTCAATTGCTCATTTTGTGGGGACATTTCTATATTTACATGGTATTGCCATGGTTTATTTGTGGTTTAACCATATACTAGAACAGTAAAGTTATACTAACTACAGATTACTTTGCCAAAGTAAAATACACCCGTATTTATTCCTAACCCCTAACTTTGCAGTGTAGCTTGACTGATGTAAATCAACTCACTAACAAAAGTCTCAGATTTTAAGGCTTTTTTTTAAAAGAGGCAATTTGAGTTTTGTTGTTTTTTTTAATAGCTGAAGTGGCATAGTTTGTGCATAAGCACAGGGACTAGAATCAATGTACAATGTGAAAAATAAGTAATGAATTATAAACTTGCAGTGGGAGAGAAGGAGCTGGATGAGGAAGCAATGAGATCCCTGGCATCAGCCTCTGGTTTTTGGGTTGCAGAGGATGTTGTATTTGTCTGGTAGTGGAACTCTTCCAAGGGCCATTATTGGAGGTGAATGAGCAAGTCTTGGCTGTGGCAGCTGCTAGAAAGCAAAGACAGAAGTGTTCTTTTCCCAGAGCTTTCTGCCCTACAGCTACACTTTGCCAAGGAGGATATTTTTCTGTGGTGGATGTCATAAGCATTTTTTAACAGTACCTTGTTTTCAGCAGTTATGGTGACCTTGCTGGTGGAGTCAATGCATTCCTCCTTACATCACTAGAATTTCTGATGCTTGGTGGCATGAATAAGCCACAGTCAGTAGCTAAAGTATATTTTTGCTTTGAGAAGGATAAATGTTGATATTTCCTGAAACTATTACAACCCATCAGAAGATAACACTGTTATGTGAAAACATTTCACCTTTTGAAACTGGAAGAAAAACATTCAGAGATTTAAAACAACAATTTTGTCATATTTTCTTTGCCCAGTTGTAAATATTTCCCAGCATAAGGTTTGTGGAAGCCAGTATGAAATAACATTTTCTGGTGTCAATATATTGCAAAGTAAGCAGTTAGTACTTTCAACTGCTTATAGAAGGATAATGAAGAGAAAAACCCCCAAAAAAATCGAAGGTGTCTGCTAGCTTGGATGTGCACATGGATGTACAGAAAGAATTATGTGAATAGTTTGTGGCCGATTTTAATGGTTTACTAAAGCTTTTGCAATTTGAGTTGTCCTCACAAGCACAAAAAGAATGTTTTAATCCATCTGGAAATAAGAGTTACTGGAGCTTTGGGTTTTGTATATGAGAAGGATTGGTTGGCAATATAAATTCCCAGCCTTGCTACATTTGGTGTCTGGATGCTACTAGCATAGATTTCACATTATAAGTCTACTCAGATTTATAACCATAGATCTCTGTATTTTTTAGTAATTCAATGAGCTGTAAAAGCTTTAAAACATGAATTAATTTGAAAATTCTTTTCAAATAAATAGCCTGGAAAGTGTTTTATCTTTGGTCTGTTCTGTCAGTGTTTCAGTGAATTAAGTCTTGGCTACAGCACTGCTTGTGTGAGCTATTACAAGTTACTCAGCTTTTTGGTGGCGGTAGGGGTTTTGTCCTGAACAGCTAGAATTTTCCATTCTGTGTTTCTTAGTCACTGGGGTTTGCATCTTGGCTGAAAGAAATGTGGTATTAGTAGGAAATTGTTCTGTAAGCTGATTTCAGGAGGAAATCTGCCATACATTTAATGGAGAGGAAGTATCAGTTAATGTACAGGGTTTGTGTGGTATGGTACAGCACTGGTGACACATATCATTGCAGAGCACTATCAGATTTCCTTTACCCTTAGGTTATTTTTTTTTTTGGTTTTGTTTTTAGGAGCTACTTTTAAAATGGCTTATCTTTTTTTTCTGTTTTTCTATCTAAAATTATCTCAGTTCTGCATTGTATTCATGAAGTCTTTCTTGTATTTGAAGTTTCAAGTAGCTTGGTTTTGATCTGCTGAGGTTTAGAGAGAACAGCACTTCTTAAGAGTGAAGATAAAGAAATTGCAATTAGAGGATAGCTTGAAGGAGCATATCCATCTCTATAAACAAGAAATACCACGTGGTGACTGACCAGGTGGCCATAACCCCAGGCCACAGATGGAAGTCACATCATCGCTCACGTTTGCGTGGTGTTGTGGGTAACGTGTGTTTGCTGGAACAGGATCTGAGCTGATGGCAGAGCAAACTGAAAGATCCAGCACAGTGGTGGGCCAAAATGCATGGGAAAGAGCAAAGTACTCCAGGATGAAGCTTTTCCCTCAAGCCTTTTCATTGTATATTGTAACAGAGGTAAGCTTGGAAGCCAGCACAGAACAAACAAATCAGCTTTTATGGCTGAGGAAAGATCTGAGAGGCTCTGTAGGCACAGTCATCTCGTCTGACTTGTCACTGTACCTGTATGTTCCTGTGGAAGGTGCTTTTGTGCTGGAAAGGACAGCAGGCTAGAGGAGGTGGGGTGTGGACACACACTCTTCTTCTCAAAGACGGCTGAACTTGAGGCAAAGGAGTAGTCTGCAAGAGGAGGGTCTCAGTGTCTGCTGTCTGGAGACATCCTGGCAACATTCACTGGAGGTGTAGATGTGCAGATCTTGGCAGGGCAAACTGTGGTCCTGCCCCCTTTTGCCAATTCATCAAGACACCCTTGACTTAACTAAGGCAGTCCTCTCATGGCACAGCAAATGGGACAGGCGTCCAAGGATGTGTGACAATTCTCTCTTGGACTTGGTGCCGCAGTGTTGCCACCTCCCAGGCCATGGCTCTGGGGACAAATGCTGTGTGTGCTGCAGGGAGCAGAATTGCTGGCCTCAGTGGCAAGCAGTGGTAGTCACCACTCCATATAATAAGAGATACACTTATGTCCTAGGCAATGTGCCAAATAAATGGAGACCACTACCATGTCTCTATCACAATGATTTCTTTTTGTAGAACTACAGTTTTCAGGTCACTGGCTTGAAACTGCAGGACCAGCAGTTTTAATGTCTCTAGCACAATGACAATGCCTCGTTCCAGTGGAGCCAGGACTAATACTTGGGGTGCCCTGTACGTTGTGCAACTTGTTATATGAAAAAAGACAAGATAAAGATACTTTTTGATACTTTTGGAGCTTAAGGCCTCCCCTAAAATGCAAGAACATCAAAATGATATTGGAACCTTTTCTGTTTCTTTCCAGGGTATATAAGGCTTTCTTTAAAAGATCACCTAAAATAAGATTGCAGGATATCTTGTGTACCAGTGTACTGTGTCGTGAACTCCAGAGAGTCACAGAATAAAAGAGAATTGACAATGCCATACCTAAAGCAGCAGAGTAATGTATGGAGAAAGGGGTGCGTTTGCTTTGGGGATAAAGGACAACACTTACATGTATTCTTGATTCTGAGGGGCTGTCCTTGTCCTGGAGCTCTCTATTCAGGTTTTTTTTGGTAGCTTTTGAAAAATTTAGGTAACAGAATTTCCCAAAATATTGTGAATTAAGCAGGTCCTACCAGGTCTAATTGAGCTGATGTGGGATAATTGTCATTTCCGTATAATTTTTCAGATGGTGCTGACTTCGGGGAAAGCTAACACTTTCCGTACTGGGGATGAGGGTTGAGCCTAGGGCTGCTTTCTTTTTAACAGTAGGAGTGGGAGCAACAGCCTTCACACAATAGAGGGTTTATTTATTTATTTCTCTGGTTTTGAAGACTGTAAATTTGAGTTCTAGGGACTTTGAAGTCCATATAGGAAAGGCTGCATTTTGGGTTTCAATTATATTGCAAAATTGCAGAAGATGTTAAATTTACTTTATAATGTTACTTTTTTACAGGTGCAGATTCACTCTACAGAAATAGTTTCAGTCTCAGTGATGAAAAGCTCAACTCTTCTACTGCATCTACTCCGAGCTTGCCGTCTCCTTCAGTAACTCCTTGTAAAGGTATCTTAATTTTAACTGTTGGCATTTCTTCCTAATCCTCAATTATATCGGCTTCTTCCTGGGAGCCAGGATTCACATGCTTGCATGGACTTTTTTTTTCTTTTGGTAGTTTTTTTCTTGGTTTTTTGGTTTGTTTTTCTTTTTTCAATGACAACAAAACTAAGGATTACTGTTGAGCACACTGCAGATCCAAGTATTATTGTCTTGGTTGTAAATACAGTAACAAACTGTATCTGCACTTTACAGGTGTCCTGGCAAGTCTTTTGGTTTTGGAAACACTGAGCTAAAAAAATTATACTTTTCTGGCTGATAAGGATTAATTATTAACTCGTGTTACTTCTTTACTGAAGCAACTAAGTGGCTTAAGCGTCCCGTTTCTCTTCACAAATACTTAGCCTGAATGCAGGGGTAGAGGGACTCCTCTGAAGCCGTGTGCTGCCCCTTAACACAGGTTCTCAGATCCATATAGACCTTGCACTGCTGATACAAGCCGTATATTAGTAATTCCTTCCTCCTTTGAAGCTGTGCTGTTTCAAAGTGGCTTCTGTCTTGCAGCTGATCTGACTTCCCAGGACAATATTTCATTCAGGTTAACTTGGATTAACTCTGGAGCAGACAGATCAATAAGTGAACACTCATACATATGTACTACATGGTGCTTTTGTTACGACTATTCTCTTCAGCTGCATGTTCAATAGCCTTTTGTGCTTTCATATATTTTTCACAGTGACCAGTCACAAAACCCCAAGTTAAATGCTTTTTTTTCAATTAGTGTGATATTAGGGAGAAATAATGAGTAATAGTTTCTATGAAGTAGCAAAAAAGAGTTCTGATAAACTGACAGGAAATATTTGGCAAAGAATTGCACTAAAGGACAAGATGCTCTTCCTGATGAGAAGACAGAGTTGGAACTAGCTTGGAAAAGACTACAGAAATGAGATAAGGAAGAAACTTGCAGTAAAACTAGCTTGAATGGAACCAGTGGTGTTGTCAGGAGTGGAAACTTAGGTGGATGTTTGGTTCCAAATTTGTATTGTATGGACCAAGGTCAAAAGATCTGGCAGCACAGCAAACCAGTGATACTGACATGATTTTATGGGGCTGAGATTTGAGTAGGACTGGGAGCTCATTGGGTGGGATTCATTAGGGCCATGCATGCAGTGTCTGAATAGAAGAAACAAGAAAGATGGTCAAAGTAGCAAGGATATGGATTAGTTGACATGTAACTTTTATTCTTCACTTCAGCCACTCCTTTTTAAGGTGATTAAATAAAGTATTGCTTTGTGTTGCTTCTGTCAAATGGAAAACTGTAAAAGCTAGAATTTCAGTTCAGTCTCCCATGTTCTCTAAGTGCTTTTGGACATTGCAGCAACCCTATTGAACTTTGCTGACAATAATCCACAGCATGTTTGGTACCACTGAAAATGATTTGGAGGGTTGTGTGTTTCTAGTGTTTCTTCTAGCCAGGGAAACGTGCCATGTCTCAGCAGTATTGACCCTTCTTTTACAGCAAAGCTTGGAGACACAAAAGAACTGGAGGACTTCATTGCTGATCTTGACAGAACACTAGCAAGTAGGTAGACTTTTATTAGTAGCTTGCATCTCACTTTGTACTTGTTACAAAGAGTGTTGAAAGCCAAAGTACAGGGAGAGAGGGAAGGGAAAAATAGAAATAGTTTATATAATGTGGCTTCCTTTTAGTTTGCTAGTCCTGTGGATCCTTATATGGATAAGGAGGTAAAACAGACTAAATTCTGATCTTTGCCTGAATGTTCAAGGCATGCTCTTTAGCCTGTGTGATGAAGGCTGAACTCAATTGACCCCTGTCCCCACCTCTGACTCAGCTGCAATTCAGCTCTCCTTGACAGTGGATCGATAAATAAACATTTCTTAATGTTTATTAAGAAATAAACAATTTCTTAAATACTCAATACTCAGCTTAAAAACTGGTGATCTATTTCTTCATTACAAAGCTAAGTAACTGGAGGAGTATCCATAGGTGAAGAAAACCTTTTTGTTCTAGACTCTGCATTATGAAAGAATTAAGGAGCAGATAGCTGTATCTGTTGACTTAAACTAAATGTCAAAGTCTTGTTTGTGCTTGTCTTTACCAGGAATGGAATTTAGATCACTTTTTCTGCCACTATCTAGAAATTTTATCTTTCAGCTACAGTAATGAATTCTTCATTATGATTTTTAAAGAAAAATAACAAAGCCAAGAAACTGGCCACCTATTGCCAAGCATGCACTCTGCCTATTCCTTTTGCTTCTTCCTCTTCTGCTGTGGACATAATAGCATTTCTTTTGTGTTTCAGGTTGGTTTTTTTGTGTGTGGAACTAGGCTATAGAGCCCAAACCAACAAGTTGTAGGACTAGACCTAAATAGCAGCATAAACAAAGCACTCTCAGTCTATGAACTGAGAGTTTCGTGTGTTCATTAGGGATTTTCCCTTCCCCGTATTTCTTGAAGATGTGGACTTAATTCAAGACATCTGCCCCTTCAAGCTTCCTGCTTCCCTGCTGTCTTACTTGTATCTTAATCCTGGTTTCACTTCTCATACTAAAAATACGTTTTCTAGTTTCCTGTCTTGTGTCATGGACGTGAGCTTGAGCTAAATCCATCTTTACCACTGAAATTTAATTGACCACTCTTCTGAAAAAAATCCAAGTTTTTGAAGGTTTGCATAGGACAATGAAAGCCCAAACTGGTAAATATTTCCATTGCTTTATCTTGCACAGCCATGTTGCAGCTAACTCTGCCTCTAAAGGGGCTGCCTATAATATACAGGTTTCGTTTTTCCCTTGCAAGGTACATCAAAGATGAAGGCAGGAACTACCACCTGCGCTAGTGGTTTTGTGNTGTTTTTTCTTTTTTTTTTTTCTTTTTTTTTTTTTTTTTTTTTTTTGTGTGTGTTTTTTTTTATCCCAACTAGACAAATCTCCAGTGATCTCAGCATTTGTACAATATCACTGTACAGTGAGGAAGAAGTCCAACTTCCCTCTGGTATTTATCATAATATTCTTGAGGAGTTGTATTTATATGCCTGAGGTTACACAGAGCTTTGTACAGATACCTTTCCAAGTCTGACGCACTTGTTAGAACAGTGCTTGCCTTGTCTTTTTTGCACACTAGCATTTCAGCTTTCATGTTAACTTAAAAAAAGACATAATTTGGCTTGTCAGGCAGTCTAGCAAACTGGGTGTAGGCAAGTGTCTGATATGTCAATAACGTGCAATCTTATTTAATAGGGATCTTAATGATCTTATTCTGTATTTTCAGGTATGTGAAATGGATTTTCAGCATTATGCTTGCATGTGAATGTCCTCTGAAGGATAAGTGACATCAATCATGAGAACTGCTGCACTTGTCTGATAACTTTGTTCCCCAGGATGCCCTCTGAACATAACCTTTGTGAACTCTTCCAAGTATTTAACTGGCAACATTGGTTTTGGTTTTTTTTTTTACTTTGCAGCAGATGGAATAAGATAACTTAAATGTTAGAGCTGTATTTTGCTTTAAAATATAGCTTAAATTTTAATTTTAATTTAAAGTTGCTTTTATGCAAATATATTTGTAATTTTATATAGTTGAAAACTTCAGTGCTTTTTTCCATTATAATATATTTTTGTATGCAAATAAACCCTGAACTGGAATATGGATGTCTGGAAGCTTCCTGTGAACATGCAGACTCTGAAACATAAGTACGAATTAAACTCTTATTGAAAACAACATGCTTTAAAATATCTCGATACTGGTGTATTTGCTGTTAGGCAAAGTTTATTATGCTAGTTTAATGTGATTGCTTAAATAAGAGAACTTTGTACTATGTAAAGTTAATATGATCAGGAAAATAATAAATTTGGTTTAACTGTTACTTCAGATTTGTGTTAATACAAATGAGATAACACTGATTTATTAGACATTCGAACAATAACACCTGTTTTAAACCCTATGTAAAAGCTGGTTTCAAACTCAGACCGTTTGACACGAAGCACTCATACTAATTGGGAGGTCAGACATTTAGGCCCATCAGTTTAAAGGTATGGAGGTCCTGTACCACTGAGAAAATACTTGTGTCTGGATGTTTCTAACACCAGGCCCTTGGGCCTGAAACAGTCAGCCACTCTGAAAAGACTTCCTGGCCATCAGCGTGGTGCTGAAAGAGGGAAGGCGAACCTGTATTTTTACAAGGAACCTGATTCTTTCCGTATGCATTAGGCACTGGGAATGTCATTATGTGAGCTGTCCTCCAGCTGCTGCAGGCATTACACCTGGCTCTGCTGTCTGAGCTGTTCTCTTGAGTCTGTTCAGACCGAGTGAGCTGAACTCCTGCTTAATTTTGACCAAAGCTGTCTCATGAGCAGTTGCTTGAGTGGTTCAGTTATTTTGCCCCCTTGATCTGTTGTCTTTGATTGTGTCTGGAGTGAGTGTGTGTACCTGTGACACAGCTACCTGCTTAGGGGACCTAAAAGACAGATTTGGACCTGCCTTCTGCAGCTTGGGGAAAACCTACTGTGTATTTCCTAATAGGAACACCATAAGGATGGTTCAGATCCATCCCCCTGGTTTTTGGATTTCCTAAAACTTGATCAAAACATTTGGGTCTTATTAAACACCATATGATTTTTTTTGTCCAGTTTTATTCATTGGTAAGAAAAAGAAATTCTGAACTGGGTACACTTTTACCTGTATGAAATAACCCACACAACAACCTCAAGACTTTTTCCTTCTTTCAGGCAGAAGGCCAATGTGTAATGGAGCAGTGTGTGGTGGAGTGTGTTCCTGAAGAGGAAACATTCAGTATTTCCTACTGCACATTCTGTTGGTAAATTGTCCCATAGAATAGAAAGGGAGTAAAATGATTTAGGAGGGTAAAGTTTCACGCTTGCAGGATGTTAACTTCCAGATCTGTGAAGGAAGTTGTTATAATTCAGGTTTGAGACAGTGATGTGCTTCTCCTTGCTCCAGGACCTTCCTCGAGGCTCCTGCATCACAGGAACGCTGTTACTAACAGTGTAAAATTCACTGCTACTACACTGTAAACATACAGGAACAATTATTCCTTTTTGTTGCCTCTGTGGAACTTGAGAGGGGAAGTCTGCCTCTCCTCCCCAGTCCTAGATGTGAAGGGATGTATTGCTGTGCAAAGTCAGCAAGGGGGATTCCTTTCGCTGCTGTAGGACTTCTGTTAAATGTAGAGACACCGTGCCTTTCAGCAGGAGCTGAGGGAAGGGGAAGCAGGACAGGAGGGACAAGCTTGTGCTTCCCTTTTAAGAAACATTCTTAGCATAAGGCACGTTTGTAAACCTGCTGGAATAGCAGCAGCAGTTTTGGCTGTTTTTCTACATTTTAATGCTAGTTGATAGTGTGAACGAGGGGATGGCCCTTTCAAGGGATCATAAGGTGGTGGGAGATGGACAGCTATTTGCTCCTCTGTTCCTCAGGCTGGATTGTTTGAGGCATGAGTTTTCTGCTTTACTTCTGCACGTTCAGTTGTTGCTTGATCCTGTGAATACTCTGTGCCTGTAATCAGTATTTAAAGTCGGATGCCTCCCTTTATAGAGTGAAATCACCACATTAGTGCAGTACTTTGGAATGGCAATACTTTGTCCTTACAAGCACCCAATTTTGAAGATTTTTCCAGTATAAGCAAAAGTTTCAGTGAGGTGTGTTCCTCACTTTGTCTAATGTCAGCAGTGATGGAGTTGGGGATTAAGTCACCATCTGTTTGGGGTTTTTTAATCTTGTTTATGCATGAACAGGTGGAGACTTCTTGCTTCTACAGCAGATCTGGAGATGATCAGCTGCAAAATCTGGGAGTATCTTCTGTGGAGCTGTTTATCTGAATTCCCGCCAGTTTATGTTCAGTGTTGAATGTGCCAGAAGGAAGGCACTAATGTGGATGTCATTTCACTGGACGATGAGTTATGACTAAAGTTCATAATATGATTGCATATGGCACTGAAAAATGCATTGCTGGACAAAGTGCTGTCGTACTTTATCCCCAAGGACCATTGCTGGAGACTGCACTGTCCTTACTGGGCCTGGCTGACTTTTTAATCCTTGTTTTGACCTCCCTCTCGTGCTGCAATGCTGAATTTGAATTCAGAAGAGTCTCAGCACTGTTGTGCCAACACCTTGCCTCCAGAAATGGGAACGAGCAGCTTAGACTAAGCAGATGTATTGCCACAGCTTAACCTGTGTAAGGTGAGGTGAAACAATTACTTGCATGTGTGTTCTTTACCTCCTGCAAATTCAAGGTTAAACGGATTCGTTTAAACCTCCATTGCCGAGGCTTGAGCTAATGTATCTTATCTTGGGTTTGCTGCTGACTCTGTGTGTCCTTGGCGTGCTGCCCAGGCTCAGCTGACACCAGGTAACACAGTGTGCGTGGTAAGCTTAATAAGGGAGAGACACAGGACAGAGGAGGGATTTTTGCTCTTTTCCCTGGCTACATGTGTATCTGTAGCCACTACTGAAGCACTGACAGCCAGGTGAGTTGTTGGGAGGGAGGAAAACAGTTACATTGACATGGATCTTGGTTATACAAAAGGGCTCAACCCCTACTGGCTCCCATGGCCCTTGTCCTGGTGCCTTCTCCCTTTCTTTGTTGCTGTTATAGGCTTTTTGGTACGTGCTGGGCGTGGAACTGATTTCCAGCAGTATTGCCTAATCTGAAGGGTCAAAGAGGGCAGGAGAATGCATGTTCAGAGCTTCACAGATTCATTTAAGCCTTGGTTTCAGTAGTGGATGCTTGCAAAGAAAACCGACACAGAAGGTTTCTGCCTGCTAGGAAACATTTGGAATTCACCAGTGGGAAAGGTGCACCCCACATGGGTCTCTATAGAGGATCTCTGGAGCTCATCTCAGATGGCTCAGGTGTACCCAGCTGACCATATGAGTGGTATTTGCACCATGCTGGAGCCCATCATGGGAGATGTAATTTATCTGAAGGTGCCTAAATGTGAAGGTGCTAGACATGACATCTGCTAGACTGTTGGAGAGAAACTTCCAACTTTGCAATGTTTGGAAGCAAAGCCAATATGACTGCAGCAGTTCTTGAACTAAATCCAGCTCTGCATACTGACAGCATGAAATCCATATTCTCAATGGGGAAATCTCCTGTTTTCTATGTTACTTGCTACATTACTGACTTTATTGCAGCCTGGCTGACAGCTCTAGTTCTCTAAATAACTTCACAATAATCTGATATGATCCTGGCTGCTATACCTCATCAGTTTAGATTCTAAACTGTAAATCAGATCTGTAAACCAGATCTTTTCAAGGTTCTGTTCTTTCTTACAGGTTAAAAGAGCTATCAATGAAATGCTATAGATTGACCTGTGGGATTAAAATAGGCCAGTCTTTACAAAAGCACCCCAGTGCTTTGGTTGCTTTTGCTCTTTCACACCTATGTTTGGAAAGCTAAAATATTTATTATCAGTTTATCTTTTAAAAGCTACAGACTGGAGGCCTGTGCCTCCATTCTCCCAAGGCATCAGAGCTCACCATCTTCTCTGGGACAACTGAGGATACTTAAATGTGCTTCGAACTGGAGGTGAATGTTGCCTTCTCCATAGCTGATGGCTGTAACACTCATTGCCATCCTTTGCTTCTGTTGGTAATGTATTTCAGATCATTTGTTTTAATTAAAACTGTTGCCCTTGTCTCAAAAAACACCCAATGAAAGTATTATAGTACATAAGTGGTCTTCACATTTAAAAAATCTTGCTACTGTATCAAATCAGGTCAAGACCAATTTAGACTGAATTAAGCACTTATGTAAACCACTGAGGTTAGGATGTTGCCCTTGGCTCCTTCAATAGCCATTACAGGAAGGAGAGGGGGGCTGAATTACCCCCTAATGCTGGTCCTTTGCTACAGCAAATATTGTAAAACATGACAGTTAAGCAGATTTTTCACTTGGTCTTCTTAATCCACTGACTAAAGGAAAGTGTAGATGTCAAAATAAACCTGCCTACAAATGGCCTTAGTGTAACAGCTGGTGGGGCTGGAAGAGCAGAGGCAGAAATACCCAGATGGGCAGGGTTCCTGTGTTTGGGACTCTGCATCACACGGTGCAAGCACAGCAGCTTGCTTCAGCCCTGGGATTTGGGGCTCGGCACTGCTGTGCCAGGCACGGAGGTGCTGGGACCACGGCCCGGGCACTAAACCCACGTGGGATGTCACAGGATGAACCCACGGGAACTCTGTGCTGTGAAGCAGAGTTGCCAGAACAAGCTGGAGGGGAAGTGCACTCCTCATCCTCACCGCTGCCAGCACTCTGCCTGTTCATTCCCACCGTGTCAGGCAGGGTGGGAAGCTCCAGTCACCTCCTTGGGCAGGACCAATCAATGGGCAGTCGCAGGCTGGTGCTCGGGTGTCACGGTGCTGACCCCCAGGCCTGTGCCCTTTGGCTTTCTGCAGCCTCAGAGCACACTCTCCCTTGTCTTTTGCTGCTCTCCACCGGTGCTCCCCATCCGCAGCCCAGCCCCAGCCCCAGCCCCTTACCTGCCTATTCCATGCTCACAGTCAGGCCAGCCCTGCTGCTGTAGCAGGATCTCTGGAGCCTTTTGATTGTTTTTTTTTTTTTTTTTTTTAAAAAGGATGGTGCCAGTGGCTGTCTCAGCTGCAGACAATTTCTAGATTAAGTATCTGTAATATGTGGCTTAATGGCTGAGGACTGCATGGATACCACTGAAGTCCATGGTACAATTTGCAGGTGGGCTGGGATTTAAGTCTGCGTCAGTGCATAGCTGGGCTGATGTGGCTCCCTCAGTGCTCCAGAAAGCCTACAAATTTGGGGTGTGTCAGCTTCCTTGTGCAACACAAACGAGTTTCCAAACACTATTTAAAACGTCTCAGGAGACATTTAGCCTAGTATCCAGGTTAAAATTGAGTAAATGATTGTGCTGTCCCTTGTCCTCCATCTCTCTGAGAAGCAGAGTGACTCATGAGGGTGGATGGGACTTGTCACTGTTCCCCCCATGGGATTTGGCAACAGGGTGGTGCTAAGAGCTTACGCCTACAAATACTTCGCGCTTTCAAGCTGTGACTTCAGTGGACTCCCACGCAACATTAAACTCTGATGTTGGCAATCTGTCTCCATAGTCTGGTTCTCAAGGCTGTGTACAGTTTAGTAGTTTTATGCTCTTGGAAAACTGATTTATGAACAGTAGCTTTATGTTTGTTTATGTGTAGAGTTTATGATGTGAAACAAAATACATGTTTTTCTCAGAGGCCAAACAGAACAGCTCAGCTCTCAGTCTCCAAACAGCATCCCAGATAATTAATTTTGTTGACAGCTGGTACAATGTGCTGCTAATATAAAAGTAGTTGCTACACATTAGCAGCCATACATCGGCTGCCTCAAAGCACTTTGGCATGCTCCAATAAATAAATTCCACTATAAAGCTCAGGGCAGATCTCTCCAGCATGCAGCAGCCCCATGGAGGGAGAGGTGAAAGCTTGGTGCTTGGCCAGAGGAGGCTGGTCACGTCCATCAGTGATCCAAAGCCTGCATTAATGCTGAGTTTAGGATTACGGCTTCTTGCTCACAGAACGTCATCTTTAAATAGTCTTGTAGGAAATGTCTTGCCATAGCAAGGGTGTCTGACATTCCCGAGCCCTTGTTGATCAAAATTAAGAGAACCAACGTGCCAGGTTTATCCTGAGCTTGCTGCCGGGTAACTCCAGGCCAGATGATTGCATTGAAAGTTACAGAGTTTCCAGAAACTTGTCTGAAATCCATTAGTATCCTTGTTTAGTGTTTTCAGTAATGCATTTCATCGGGGACCATGTGTTTCTTTACACCTCCACTGACCATGAAGGTATAAAGAAACACATGATCCCTGATGAATGAAATGCATTACTGAAATGCACCTCCACCAGCTGGGAAGGTACCTCTTAACGCAAAACGCTTCCCATGAACTGTTCTCTTCCCTCTACCTTTTTTTGTAACCAGCAAAACCCTTCTTTGAGTGCTCCCTTCTCAAATTGGACCAAAAGATGAGCATCACAGCCTGACAGCTGGTCCATCCACAGGAAGGCAAAAGGGAAGAGGAGAGACAGTCAGAGGTTGCAGATTTCTTTTCCTCCTTCATCTTCTTTCGTGGTTCAAAATTCACATGGTCTTCTCTGGGTGGTGAGAGACATGAGCCCCTTGTCTGTAACCTCACAGGTAGAAAGCGGGCAGAGCCAGAGCTGAGCTACGTGAGAGCCTGCTCATCTCTCCAGGTTTTTAAATCTGCTGCATCCCAGCTGGCCCCATCCCCCTGAGTTGTGGAGCCATAGGAAAAGTGTAGAAGCATTTAGACTGTTGTTTCCTGGACTCTGATGATGCTGGCCTTCCCCAGCATCATCAGTGCCTTGTTGTGCATCGAGGGGCAGCAGCTCCCTCATCACCTCCCTTCTCGGTGGCCAAGTGGGGCTGTGGTGTGGCTCTGCCTCTGTCCCCCGCTGGCCTACCTGGCTCAGCTGCAGCCTTGCACACGCCCTGGCTGTGCTAGAGCAGCAGCAAGCACTGAAGCACACTTTATTGGGATGTCACATCTGGTTCTGGGTTTTTTAAAATTTTCTTTTCTTTGTGATTAAATGGTTCAACTTCAGAGGATGGGCCCTGGTGTATGTGTCACTTTATTTATCCCTATCAGGGATAGAGATGGAGGGGAAGGGAACAGGCACCCAAACAATGGGCAATCTGGATTGAAAAACATTTAAATATTTAAAATGTCAGATCTGTTTTAGTGTTTCTTTAATATGACACATCCACAACGGCTCACATTAATTTCCAGAGTCTATGGACTCATGTTTAAGACTAAAACAAGCTTTTCTCCCAGTGATGGCTGGACCATCTGCCACTCTTCCCTAGTCCTCATGACTGAGTGGTTAAATAAGAAGGAGCCATTCAACATCTGCCAATTGTGCTTTTCCAGTGACCTTTCAAAAAACTGACTTCTTTTTGACTAAAAATAAATTTTACACTACCAAGCCAATGAGGCAGACTTCCCTATGTATTTTGAATAGCATCGTTGTTTAGAAATGTCTGTTGGCTCCCATGTAACAAAAGCCCAATGTTAAAAAAAAGGTGGTTTAAATTGGTTCTGATTATTGGCTGATATTCAAAATACAATAAGACAGTTCAGCTTCTGTGCTATCTGTGACATGCTATCGTTAGCACCTCATGAAATGAAGGGAACGGAGAATAAAAACACCCAAACATTTCTGGAAACCTTTGAGCTACTTTTTTTTATTCAGGAATTTTTACTTTAAGAGCACCTCTGTCACAGACTATTTCCCCGTAATGATGTGTCTAGACTTTGATGGAAAAATTTTCAGGCAGCTCTTATTTCTCAGTCTTCTCTTCTCTTTCCATCCAGGGGTAAGCAGATGGTGTGGTGATGACCATGTCCAAAATGGGAAACAGACACTGAACTGAGCCAGTTCCTTGAGGAAAGCCTTTCCTTTTGGGGTCTGATGTGCACAGATATGCATATACATAAAAGCCTGGCCTGAAGTAGGATGGTATTGGTCCTCAAAGGAAGAACTCAGTAGCAGAGGTGAAGTTGCAGAAGCAGGGAAAAGGCAAGGCAGGATTTTGTGGGTGCCAGGCTGTGATGATTTGCTTTCTCAGCTTCTGGCACACAACAGAGTTCTCTGAAGAGTTTTCTGAGGCAGAGTTATATGAGCTGGTGTGTCTGCATGTAGTACCATGCAAACAGACTGGAAACTGGGATCCCAAAAGTGCAGTTCCTGCTTTATATCTGTACATAAAAATGCATTTGCAGTATGTGTCTGTTAAATCACTGATATAATTTCAGATGTTTCCTCTACGATTTACAGACCATTTCTTAAAGCCAACCCAGTTCTGTTGTATCTTTTGAAAGTTATAAATACCTCCAAGACAAATACATTTTCCTGGCTTTTGTGAGAACCAAATGGCAGGATGACAGACCTGCCAGCCTTGCAAATGTCGATTTTTTATCAAGAAGGAACGCTGCTACATGGTAGCCGTGTGTGGTTGCAAACTGACTGTGCTAAAGGGAGAAGGCAAGAAAAGTGACCTCTCTCAGCTTTGCTCAGTTAAGGGCTCAGCCTCTCATTTTCCTATTCTTTGGCTTTTCTCCAGTTCCTGTGTTTTTGAACTTTTATCTTCCACCATAATCAGACTGATATCATAGGGATTTGCTTGGAAACTGATGCCCTCAGCTGATCTCAGTGCCAGAATTACAACAGTCTCTTGTTCCTTATGGAAAAAAATATGTAAAATCTCCAGACAGCCCCAGTTCATGTGGTGAGTGATTTGCTAGCCTATATGCAGAGCCTAGTGTGAAGCCTCCATCTAATTTCATGAAATCAGATGAGAAATAGAAAAAAAGTGTATGTTAATGTGCTATGTGCATGTGTAAGTGTTAACCAGGTCAGTGTTTCTCTGCTGCCCCATGAGGCCTTGCCTCTGTCACTTTGGCTGTGTGAAAAAAAGACCCCAAGATGCTGGGTTTTCCTCAAAGGGAGCAAAACCACTGTTGTTTTGGGGCCCTAGTGACCCTGTGCTGTGTCAAGCTCCCTGCAGACACAAGCAAGTATCAGTAACGGTCTCTAAGTTTTGCTGAAGTTGTTTGGTACAGTATCCAGTCCTTTAGGGGCTTAGCTTGTTGGTTTAAAGGAAGGTTTACCTCAAATTCTACTGTCTGAAGGGAACCATTCCTCCTCCATCTAGCGGCAGGTGAAGGGAGGTTGAGGAGATAGTAGGACTGATAGAATGAAAGCCCCCTGAAAGCCTCATGCCCTCTAGCTTGGGTACCCTCATTTGGAACTATCAAAGGAGGGCTGACAGAAATGGATCCTGAGTCATGTTTAGGTACGCCAGATGGATGGATTATAGTGTTAATGTCATTCATCCAGAGGGAAGAAGCTGATGGATAGGCCATGTGTGTCTTGGCCCTTTTAGCGTATTTACTTCCTTGCCAAAGCTTTGGGGAAAATAAACTGCTTTTAATGGAAACTTGCCCCAACAACACCCAAACACTGACACAAGTCTCTGCGTGGCAAGTTTGAATCTACCTGGCTTGTTGGCTAACTGCTTCGGAAGCCAAGCTGCAGTGCAAGATGTGAACAAGTCATGGTGTGACGCTCCTGCCTGATGCAATGCGAAGCAGCTGATGCAGGAATGTGCACCAGAGAGCCAGCTCAATAGAAATCAAGACTTACTTTAGCATCAAATTATGTATTCTCAGCTTTTAGAGGGTTGGCTTGGCCGTTTTTTCATATTTAGCTCACTCTGTGCTTTAACTGGAGCTGAGAAAGTTGCTGACTCCGTCCTGTGAAACCTCAGCCGCCCGGACGAGGAGCTGACCTGACTCACTGCCAGCGTCATGCTCAGACCTACTGCCTGAGCTCCTGTGCCTGACCCCGTGTGAGAGCCTCTCCCCATCTGCAAGCCAGATTAACCCAAGTCCCTACCAGTTCCAGGAAAATTACACTGGCTTGAAATAATGGCCTTAACATGGGTCCTTTTCCTGGATGCCTAAGCTTGAGCAGATAGGTTTTCCTCCTATATGCACACAGGTGTCCTGTCTTTGGAAAACACGCAGAAACAGGAGATCCTATTTATGTTTTTTTGTTAAGCTTCCAGCCTTGAGGGGCACAAGTTGCTTCAGAGAAAGGAAATGGAGAGTTTTGAGGTGTGCGTGGGCAGGAATCCTGCCTTGTCCTTGGGGATGCTAAAGTTGCCCAATATCTGGGGCTTTTTGACTATTGGGTGTGCAGGAGCTGTGGGAAGGAGCAGTGGGTGGATATCTGCAGGTCACTCCTTGCCTCCATCCTGACGTGAAGGGAGTTGCTGAGGAGTGTGTGCTCCTCTTGCAGCTGCTGAGATCCACCCCCAGATCCATCAGCATGCACAGCAAAAAGGTCTCTTTCCACATGTGTCAAAATTAGGCACAGGAATATAGTATTTATTTATATACTATGTGTAGGTGCTTTCTGGCTCTCTTTGGAGACATCATCTCTGCCCCCAACTCATTTTCTCCTCTCCTGCCTCCCCTGCTCCCCTCTTGCTGCCCCCAGCACCCCCTCTCCCCCCATCCCTGATGAATTACTCCTGCTCCCAGGAATTGGGGCTGGCAGGCTCTTCTGTGGCTGGAGGGACTGGCCTTGGTAGCTGCACAAGAGCTGGGGTGGTGCAATTTGGGTGCCCTCCCAACTCACTGCAGGGGGCAACCACATCCCTCCTGGGGAGCTGAACTGATCCAATTTGAACTCCAGGCCTCTTTCCATCTCTTTCCCATCCACTTTTGGGTTTTAGGATTCAGAGAGGAGGAAGGGCTCTCTGAGAGGGACTAGGGCTGCAGATGGACATCTTCACTCCCCTGCATGGCATTTGCCACCTGCTCTGCTTGGAAAAGGCAGTGTGGATATTTTTCTCCCCCTGGTCATCTGAGTGGTGTTGCTTTGGCATGACTCAGGAGTGACTGACTTTGCCCAAAATAAAGATTCCTTGCAAGCATGAATCCCTCTTCCAGAAGAATGTGACTCACTGGAGGTTTGCCTCCTCCCTTTTTGGGTGCAGTCCGCAGCTGTGATTCCCTTTGGAGGCTTTTTTGGGTTTCTTTCACCCCAAAACACAGGTTGACTTTGAGAAGTGGATTTGTGTATCCTGGGCCAAATTCTGCTCCCATGCTCAGATCCCTGCAGGCCACATCCAAGTTCTCCATTCTGTATTGAGCTCACATGTCAGACAGGGGTTAAAAGGCACTGTCACGGGCATTTACTCTGATTTTCTGTGCTTAGCTTACACCTCAGGGTTTCCTCCAGTGTTCTGCTCCGAGCCCTTAGTCTGTGGCTGGTCAGGGACACGGGTCTGTATCCAAGATCTGAGGTGGAGACCTGTCTCTGTGACTGAATATTGGCAGCAGCTGATCATAAAAGCTTCCAGGGCATGGGAAGGCTTCCAAGGGGACTCCAGCTGACTCCACCTGGTCATCTCCAATGCACCACATACAGGGGAGCTAAAACTGTATTTTACTATCCTTGTTTCTGCATACTTGTTTGACTTTAAGTAATTGCATCTCATTTAATTGTGTTTTTCTGGATAGTTGATCTGAGTATTAATTTATGGCATACCTTGTTGCCTTTGCTGAGCTTTTCATGCTGTTTCCCCTCACTTTTATCTTCTGATGCTCACTCTCCAAGGACCTGTTCTGCCTGAATAACATGCTAACCTTGGACACCAGATGCTTGCTTATTCTTTTCCCCCAAGGTCCCAAATCATCTCTGGCAAAAGCTGACATTGTCTTAAAACCTCTGAGTCCAAATGATGATTTGGACTTGGAAACATGAGGCTGCCTGCAGATTTGGCCCCAAGCTTCTCCTCTCCCCAATTTGTGACCAGAAATGCTCTAGTACCTTCTCCTGCCCCCTTATCATCTATCTCAGACTACAATGCATCACAAAGGGAGGAAAAAAAGCTCTCCAGACCATCCCAGCAGCCCAGCTATAAAATGTTCCAGCCAGAACCAGTTTGTACTGATTCAGCAAAACTTTTGAAAGGCTTAGAAACTGCCCCTCCTTGGTAAGGATACTCATGCAACTAGGAGCCTTTGAGGACGTGCCCAGCGAAGAAGGTGAAAACACTTTATGGTGAATATTATGAAATCTGGAGAGTATTTTAAAAGGACATTTAAATATTTAATAATGATGGAGTGGCTCAAAGAATTGCTTGGGGCATAGCTTCCAGTCCCACTTGCTGAAGTGCTGTTTGCTAAGAAAGGTCAAATAGCAAACTGCTGAGGACACACACACACTGAGCCAAAAGTCATGTTCTCTTCCAGAACGGTGTATCTGATCTGCTCAGGTCAAACAGTCATCCATGTTTTTGTCTGCCTTGCTTAGACAAGAACATTTTAGGAAGCTAAAGCTATGACAAGTATTCAAAACACATCAAGGAGACTCCAAACTGTCTCAAACCTGATTTCAGGGCAGACATCAGAAATTATTACGGCATTTTAATCCTCTGCTTGACTTTGCTTTTTTAAAATTTTTCCTGAAACCAGAATGGCTGGAAGCTTTGCTTAAAAAGGAGGAGGAAATTTCACCTAATGTGAT
Source organism: Aleadryas rufinucha (assembly GCA_013397815.1). NCBI lineage: Eukaryota > Metazoa > Chordata > Aves > Passeriformes > Aleadryas > Aleadryas rufinucha. Next base: position 341,447 of record VZTH01018447.1, on the reverse strand, counting down.
CTCAAAGCAGACTTCTGAATAAAAAGTGAGGGCTCTATAATCAATAAGTTTGAGCTCAGAAGTGGGAAAAAAAAGTGTTTCTTCAGTTATAACCAAGTTAAGCATGGTGGCTCTGACTTTGCCAGGTGTTCTGTGTTCTGTCTTTCTTGGTGTTCATTATCTAGACAGATTTCATTCTGAAATGCTATAGGAACTTCTCAGGTTGCTCTCTTTTAGCCTGACATTTAAGGAACTGGACAGTAGGTCATTCTGGACTTCAAATAAGCCTTTGACTTCACCTTAGGCTTCTCAAGCAGATGTGACTGGTATGTAGGTCCATGGTAAGCAATGACAGTCATATAGATATTTCCAGCTATTTTTGTAGCCCGTTTCTAGATCTTCCACAGCTTTATGAGCTAATTCTCACCTTCCCCTCAAGTATCCCAGTGATGAGACACTAATTTTGGATTCACGATTTAGATCAGATAACAGGAAGAAATTATTCACTATGAGCTTGGTGAGGCACTGGAACAGGTTGCCCAGAGAAGCTGTGAATGCCCCATTCCTGATAGTGTTCAAGGCCAGGTTGGATGGAGCATTGAGCAACCTGGTCTAGAACCCAGGTGTTCCTGGCTGTGGCAGGGGGTTGGTCTCTTCTAACCGAAAATCTCCTGTGGTTCTATGCTGCTGTGGTTCACATGCAGCCCCTTCTTGCATTCACCATAAATACAAACCAAGGCCTCTCACAAGCTTCCCAGAAGGTCAGGAGCTGCACTGTCATCTCACATGAGCCCCCAGACCTATTAATCTGTTAAGTAGGCTTCACAGCTTCTTCCAAGCCTCGAAATGTAAAAAATGACCCTCTGTGAGTCCTGCGCTGTGCATTCCTTCACAATGTTACCACTGCCTTGATGAAGTGCTTTGCCAGAGGCGAGGTGCTTGTCCACCTGCAAAGACAGAAGCTGAAAAAGCTCTTGGTGGGAGAGAGTATTGGGGAATGGGGGGGAAAGAGTCTGGTGAAGGAAGACTTGGTGGTAAAATTATTAATTTTTTACAGGCAGGAGCAGCTGACAAATCCATTCTGTCTGTGCTTTTTGTGTGGCATTACAAAATTAGAAAGTTGTTTTTCAATGAACATGAAACTGCTGAAGAACAGAAACTGAAGTGCTGTAAATAGTGCTGGGCTCTTTGAAGCCACAAAGAGGAGACTGTTCTGCTGGGAGATGCCAGGCCTGGGAACACGGGTTTCCTTTGTCTGTGCGTCATTGTGCAGCAGCTGGCGTGCGCTGAGCATGACTCCCAGATCTGCTTGTGCTGCTAACTCAGGACAAAGAAGAGACAGTGGCTGCCTGGGAGGGGTGGCCAAGAGAGTTCTAAGTCCTTCAACCCACCTGGCTCAATGGGGCAATGGTCTTGTATGGATACACGTGGTAGTGTAAAGAACCGGTCTGCAAGTAAAATTTGCTCAAATTATCTGAGATAATTGTTTCTGTTTTGTCTTAGGAGGGAAAAAGAAATCCCAGTTCTTTCTTTTAGGAGATACAGCTTAGGTTCCAATGTCCTTGTCACCAATACCAGTGAGTTTTGCATTGGGGATGGTGGCAGCTGACATGAGCACCACTGTGGGTTGTCCATGACTCCTGAAAACAGCATTCCAGTGCCTTGTTTGAGCTCTTTGGCTTAAAATGCAGCTGAGAAAGCAGCAGGCACTGATGGGGTTGGTCCTGAACCTGGCTAAAACCTCTCCATGGATATACCCCAAGGGCAAATCACAGGGTACTTTGACTGGATGCAAGTCCCCAGAAGTGTTACCTAATAAGAGATGGTTGAACTGAGCCCAAACGCACCAGACAGCTGTAGAAGCCCATTATGTTTTGTCTGGTGCATATGCATGTCTTCGGGGAATTTAGACCCCATCCTACATCCCTGTCTGATTTCTGGATGGATGGTGTCTGGACTTAAAATTTGGAGCTATTTTCTTCCACCAGTTGTCCGTGGCTGTGCCTCAGCTTTACCCAGCCCCTGCTCAGCTTTTGGTGTTGAAAGCAAGGACGATCATTAAATCCCACTGACCTTCAAAAGAGCCCCAAATAAAACCCTAACAATGTTTTTAATAAAGGTGCTGGCTCTGAAGGGTTTTGTCTCATGTACCTCATGCCAGATAATGGCACAAGAGATGCTTGTAAATGGGAACTTTATTAAACTTTATTAAAGGAGTGACAGGAGTGAGGGCTGCACCTTTCAGCCTTTCCATGGGAGAACCACTGCAATAAAGCTTAGTTTTTAAATTAAGCTATGGAAAGCAGGTTTAAACATTCTCAGTGATTTTATCACATGTATATGTATGGAAACATTTTCTTAACTAATGAACACATGGTGAAGTCATTAATTGATTGTAGGTGCCTGAGAGCCCCCGTGCATTGCACTGATTAATTGCCTGCTCAGCTTTTAGGCTGTGAACGGGTGCAGGAATGAATGCCCTGTGGAGTCAAGCCTGAGGACAGACAACCACCAAACAAGAGGGCTAGGCACAGTTCCACCAAGGAACAGTAGCCAAGATCTGGGGGAAAAACCTGCCAAGATCATCAGCTGAAGTAAGTAACTCAAGAAGGAGCTGGGCAGGTTTCCAGAGCTGTAGAGTATGAGGTAAAGCCATTAACGGGATTTTTGGTTTTAAAGATAATGAGAGATTGGTTAGTGATTGGGATTTCCTGGACTCCTGAGGCTTAGGAAATACTAGAAACACGGATGTGGAAGGCTGGCCTTGGGGAAGTGGGCTCAGGGGCTGCTCTGTGTCAACAACCAGCCTCCCCTGGCCCAGCGCCCTGCAGAAGGAGGTGCCTGGCAGGATCTGTGTCGCGTTGGTGTTCCCAAAGCCAAGGGAAGGGTAACCTGCCCCATTTGGCCTGGCACTTGACAGCCAGGGGGCAGCAGCTGGTGGTCTGCACCCAGAGGAGGATGGAGTTACCTCCAAGGCAGGGGGTCTTTCAGCTATTTTTATTATATTCCTCCTTCTTCCAGTTGTTTGGACAAAGGAACTTGTACTTTTCAGGGACCAAACTCACAAATCCAGACAGTGACTGCAAGAGCACAATGGGGTGTCTGCTTACAAATTGAATGTTCTAGGGGTTTAATGCCAAACTCTGTCCTTGCATTTGGAGAAGCTGTAGAGAATTTTTTTCACTGTAAGGGTTTTCCAACAGTGTTGTGGTGAAAAGAAGGAGGATTGCATAAAAATTAATTGACCACTGACTGTGGGTTCAAAGTCCAAGCAGAAATGGTCAGTGTGTGCTGGCATCCTGCTGAGGAGTGCAGCAGGAGCTTGGATGATGATGGATTAGCCATTTTATTGAGCTTCTTACTTGTCTGTGCCTTAGATTCCTCCTGTGTATCTGCATGCTGGGGGCTGGAGCTGACCCTCTCAGATCCTACCCAGAGGTCTGCCATCCTGCTGCCATTTGGAGGCTGGTGGCCCCTGAGTCTGTGAGCCAACGTTTGCCATGCCCACTAGGAGAGGGAAGAGAGCCCCCAAAATCCTCTGATTGCTCTCTTCTTGTTATTTTTTTTTTTTTAAATATGTGTGAGATACAAATAGCATAAATTAACGAAGCCCTTTAGCCTAAATGAAGAGAGTTATCTTTAGGTGGGCCTCCAAGATGGAGCTGAACTTTTCCTAAAGCACTTTGTCGCAATTAGATTGTGTCAAACCTGGCACAAACATCTACCATTGCCCCTGGCTGCGCAAGGGTTAATGTGATTTGTAGGATGTCTCCTGGTGATTTTTCCATAAGGAAATGATCACTGCAAATCTCTTGGCATGCTTTGCAGTAATCACCAACAGATCAAATAAGTATCAATACAACAACTAGCTTTTCAGAAAAGGGTTAAACCACACTACAGCTGTGTCTTTGCAAACACCACGGCAAAAGTCATGTTTGAACCCTAGCTGTGTGTAATGGAACAAGTTACTTTTATGCCTATGCATAGAATTTCTCTATCTTTGCTTCCCTGAGGAGTTTGCTTCATCTTGGCATTTTCTAGTGTTAACCAAGGCTCCATGACTGATGGATACTTGGGAGTTTCAGTTACTAGAAAGGGATACTCAAATACTTAAATATTTGTATGCGTTAGCCCTTGTTTAATTAAAACTGTTTTAATCATGGGTTTGTTGCAAGAATCTTAATTCCTGTCTTGACCTAATGTAATCCTGTACCATAATACTTTAATGCTGAGAAAGCCTCTGCCTGTTCCATTTTCCCCCAGCCTTTCCTGTAGGAGGCATGCCTGCCTACAGGGGCTAGGGAGCACACTGGCATATCCTCCTTGGTGTGGACAAGGCTGGCTGATTAGCACCCACATAAAAATATCCCAAATGAAAAGGTTAAAACCAGCAAGTTCTTCCCACCTGCAGTGATCCTGCTGAAGCAGGAGATAAGATATGGGAAGGAATGGTGTATGATGGGAGCTGTTACCCTAAGGCAGTGGAGGACAACGTTAGTGGCTGTATCACTCGTTAAGTACATGTTGGAAAGCCAGCAGAAGCGAGTGTTGCAGCCTGGAGGGAACTGGAGATTGAGGCCTGGAGACTGGTCTCTTATGGTTTGGGTCCAGATCCATCTGAAACTCTGGAGATTAAAAAAAATTAAGGACAGAACAAAAGATGCTTACCTAGTTCTGGCCAGAGTGTGAAACTTGAGTGATTCAAACAGGGTTGGTTAGGTTTGGTTTTTTTAAGCCATGAAGTGTTGAATTCCTGTTTTAAGGAAAAATGACTAAACTTTGACCTTCATTGCCTTGCCAGTCCGAGTTTCCCACATTCACACACATGCTTTTCCTAGAAAAAGTCATCCAGAGGAACAACGTGCCTTTTGTTAGGAGCAGCCGGCTGAGTTCAATAATGCTGCTTTCAGACCCCTCCATGGCACGGAAAGAGCTCGTGCCCTTTTGGTTTGTTGTCCCCCATTATCTCAAGTTAGGCTGGGCTTTGCAGGCTGGGAGCTGACAGACAGGAGGCCTCAAGCCCTCTGAAGAGGTGTGCTTGTTTTCTGAAGCGTGCACTGAGCAGGTCTCAGCTGAAAGCCCAGGGAGACGCTGCCCTGCAAAGCCTGGGCCTCCAAAGGGTGGCTGGGGAAGAGCTGCTGGGTGGGATGAGGAGACGCCGAGTCTGGAGTCTGACACCTACTCAGAGCCACTCTGCACAGCAATCCGGAGGAATAGAGATAGAAAAGAGCTCTTTTTAGGGTCTCTTCTGTCTCAATCAAACTGGGCACACTTATTCTTGGCCATTTGCTTGTTTGTCTCAGCTTGGCTTTGACTGGTTTCCTGCCTCTTTCCAGCCAGCCCTCTCACATCTATTTCTGCTATCATTTATTTTAGAAAAATAACTTCTCTTCATCATATTTGGTGGTGGTGGCAGTAAAAGGAAGGATCTTTTCACTTTTTGTTTTTACAGAGAATCATTGCTGCTTCCTTTTTTTTTTTTCACCCTGCAAATGAGGCAGTCTAACGAGGGCGCACACCAGTGCTCGAGAAGTAGGAAGCTTTTAAAACCCATGTGCTGGCTCCAATTTGTGTAACGGATTTAGGGGCAGGTGTGCCGTGGGGGGGGGGGGCAAACAACGCCTCAAAAGGCTCACATGGCAGCTCTCTGCAAGGGTCATGCTTAGGTGTCACTGCAGTGACTTGCTGCAGATGCTTGGTGTACATTACAATGTCTTGCTTTAGCAAATCACTTGTGCAGTCTTTTAGCCAAACCATCTGGATGAGGCTGAGAAAGGAGTGCAGGGTCTCATGGAGGGGACTTGCACGTGCCAGTGGGTGAGATTTAACTTGTGTTAAGTGACTGTGCATCTGCCTGTCAATCCTGAGACACCCCTTACAAGCTGCACTAGAGGAAGGATGATTAAAAAAAAGATAAAGGCTAATACGCTGTGAGCTGCTTCTGACCAAGCACCAGAATCTTTCAGCTGCTTTGTAAATCATTCAGATGCGTTTATGGAAATGTTCTGCTTATATTTTGTGATTCCAAGTATTGGATTAACACTCTAAGATGCTAATTTTAAATGATATTTTGGGCTTTGTCCCTGTCTAGTTCTAACTGAATGATTTATCTGTGATACGCATGTGGATAAAAACTCACAGTTGATGAATTAAAAAGCAGAGGAGAAAGGACACTCCATGTTTTCATTGCATTATAAACTTCTTAATGACTTCAGAGCTTTAATACCACATGATTAAAGCTTTAATAAAAGAATCCATACTTCTCTGCACCCAGTGCATTAATGCTGGCCCATGTTTGGGTACGGATGCTGCAGTTCAGGGCTTGGCTCCTGAGTGTTGGGGTGTGGAGCTTCTGCTGTGTTAATCCAAATCTTGTGTATTTTAACACCTTCTGCTTCCAACCTGTCCTGCCTGCAAAAGACCAGACCCTACAGAGGCTCCTTGATCTGATGGTACTACTTGCAGCAGAGAGAGAGGTGATTTGAGGGGATGATGAGATTTTTTTCTCAGCTGGCACTAAAGGAGAGGAGAGCTTGGAGTTCTTAAACACACTGTAACACAGAGAGAAACCTGCTGTTTCGTGGGCATGGAGACCTTCTTGAGTGCAATGGTGATTGAAGGGACTTAAAAAATTTAAGAGTGAGGGAGAATAAGGCAACTTCTTAAAAATTTTTTTCAGTGGCACTTTCAGTGACTGCCCCACTTCACTGCTCCGTCAATCCATGCCTGTTCAGTGCTCAGCTGCAATGTTTGCAGTGAATTTTTGGAATCACAGCAGGAGCAGGAAACAATGTCTGTCCTCTTCAAAAGAGAAGATAGCAGTTCAACAGTGATGACAGGGGGAGCAGCTGCAGCGTGGCAGACCCTGGGTACCAGGTCAGCACAGCCCTGGGCGAGCATGAGCTCCACTGTTTGCTCTTCATAATGCGATTGCTGCCCTCAGATACCAAGCTGACAGCCAGTTTAGAGCATCTCCTCACTAGGGGCTTGCTTGCCAGTCTGTGCCTGCCTGCTCAGCCCTTGTCCCGTGAAATCTCTGCTGAAACGTAAATATGGTCCTTCTCCAGGGTCTTAAGAGCAAATGTATTGATGAATGTGAGGTCCCTTTTCCTCTTGCATCTGGCTCACTCTCTGGGAACTGTGCCACACTGAAAGTGGGTCATGTCAGAAAACTGAGGGACAGAGGAGGACTATGGCAGCTGCATCACTATTCTGATTTTGCTGTTTTGGTCACATTATATGACTTCTTTCTAAAGGGATGCAGTGAGATACTCAGTCCTCAGTACAGTAGAGAAGGAGGACAGAGTTTCAATGTTTCCTGTTCACCCTCCTGAGGAATGCCAAGGGGGCTGGGGACAGCAGGGAGTGGGGAGACCTGCAGAGCAATTTCAGGTAATTCTGATGGAAAAAAAAATATAGGGTCATTTTGGTGCATCAAAATTCTGCCACGCTTTCTGCTGCAGAATGCAGCACTCAAGGGGAGCATTCTTGCTTCTAACAAAATGAATTTCTTTAAAAACCTCAAACTTATTTAAAATTATCAATTTGGAAACCAAAGTAGGTGACCTTGCAGATGTTGAATCAATCCAAGCTGAAATGCAGATATTGGTGCAGATGGCATGGAGCATGATTTAGTCATGATGACAGCAAAAATATGTGGGACACTATTCCTCATATCACCCTTCAATATAACACATTTTCCTAACCATGAACGTTATTTGTGGACTTCTTCCAGACCACAGTCTGCATATAATATTGTCATCTTACTCAGCCTGGCCAAAGAAGTTCACATAAAATATTAATTTAATAATTTGAACTGAAAAGGCTGTTGCTAAGAATGGGCTTTGTATCAAGTCCAGGTATAAAAAGAACTTTTTTTCCTTCATATTTGTGAGATGTGTTTAGTTTATAGGTGCTCAGCGAATATTTCCACCCTCAGTAAGAGGTTCTGGGGACTAGTAAACTTTGGCTTGCGCTAGAATTAACTTGTATGTTACTTAAAAAGAAAGAAAGATAGCTCAGGCAATTTGTATGCAGATATTGTATTCTAGTCCCCATGCCACTGTTCCATGGGGTTAACAAGCCTGAATTCATTCTGAGCACGTGCCTGGGAAGTTTATTTGATGCCTGCTGCTGATGAGGAGGCTTAAGCACAAGAGCCGAAGGGCTGAAGCGTGAGGCTCAGCCCTCGTGGCTCTGATGTGGTGCCGACTTTGGCAGCTGAGCTCCATCTCTGAGCCTGCCCGTCCCGAGCCAGGGTGGGTTTGTGGTCCTTGGTCCCCTCAGCAGGGATTGGCCCTGGCATGGCAGCCCTGCAGTGCTGCTCTGTGAGCTGAATGTGCCTCCCCTGACCACCCTCTCCTGGCCTTGCCCTGGGGTTTTCACTGGCAGTAATTTTACTGCTGTGGCTGTGCCTGGGAGATCTTCCTGGCTACTTCATCTGCTTTTCTCACCTCCATCGTGATCGTGCCTGCTTTGATGCTCAAGTCAAGCCACTTCAGAAAGCTGAGCAGGTTGAAAATGAGGAATTTGTCCTTTTCTCCCCTGCTTGCTCTCTTTCCTTATGTTTCTTTTGGAACTGGGGGAACTCTGGTGCCAGATTACATCCAGCTCGTAGGGATCCACAGCCTCAGGCAACCAGGGTCTGGATCTAGTTTCCAGTCCTACCTGGATTTGCACAGCTCAGCCTGTCCAAAGAAAAACTGTATGTGATGGCTGGAAAAACAAGGGTCAATATCTGAGTTGGTTTTTTTTTTTTCACATTTCCAACTCTCAGTCTATTTACTGCAGTGAGTTTTTTCTTGACTAGGGTCACATTACAAGTGTAGTAATAGATCTGTGTTCTGATACACAGAATTTTTCTGCATGCAGTCACACCAGATGTTCAGACTAAGGATGCTGTGAGTAATGTTAAAGGTATCTGTTTTTTAAAAATAGATTTTCATATGTTTAATTGTCCTGTCAAAAGTTGGAGAACAGATGGTAATGAAGTTATTCAAATTTTATAATTTTGTCCTTGTCTTAGAAAAAAAACCACCATCACCTACATCCTGAAGAATGTCGAATCTCTTCTGCAATTTTCCCACATACACTTACTTCCCAGAAAATATAGTTGACTTTGAAACATTTTATTCCCTGACAATGCTGTTCACATTGACACAGCAATCTCAAAACCAAAACCACTTCTGAATTAGGCAATTTGTTACCTGTTTATTTTCGTGGTGTAAAGACTGTCTCCTAGAAGACGAAATCCTTCAGCTGAACAGTTTGCTTTGCACGTTATTTTTTCGTAGGGGAATTTATTTGCTACAAATTGTTGTAAACAATCTCACATTCCTGAGTGAGAGATCACCTGCATTTGCTCTGATTGAAATCTCATCTGCCTGGACTTTCCGGTTTCTTTTGTTTTTTGCTTTTTGTTTTTTTTTGGTTTTTTTTTTTTAAATTTTTGCACCAAAGTTAAATAATAACCCTAAATGACTGTGTAGTGTTACTAACTGGCTGGTGGGTATGAACACATTACATATAGAAACAGAATTAGACCAAAATCTGCATTACAAGAGGTAATTAAAATCACTACTGCTGATGTGACTAATGCTATTAAAGCATTAGTGATAGGTCAGGCCCTGCTCCAACTGGCAGCTCTATTCATTCACCGAAACAGGGTCTTTCCATAAAAACTGATGAGTGCAAAAGTGCCTTATTAAACTGTGAGAAGAGATGAAAAATACCTTAACACGCTTTCAGAGGGGATGAGTGACACACAAAGCTGGTGCCTGCATTGAAATGAGAGCAGCCACTGGTGCTGCTGTTAGCTACACAAAGCCATGCTACTCTTAAGCATTCCACTAATTAAAAATAAATGCATATTAGGAAGCTTTGCAAATCCCAGGAACATGAAAGAGGAGTGTTTGCTGAATTTTTGAGCAGTGAAGTAACACTGCAAGTCCTGGTGAGACAGGGAAAAGCACAGTTGCTACTTTGATTTCCCTGGGGTAGCAATGGGCATTAAAGCAGGTGAGAGATGTACGGCCTGGGGAAAATTTTGCCCTGAATTTTTATAATTTGGAGAGACACTGTCAGGTCAAATATACTCTGCAATGAAATGTTATTAAAGCCAAAACCCAAACCTTTTCCTTCTGAACTGAAAATTTAAAAAAAGGCTCACTCATTTCTTCTCCCTTTCTCTCAAAATCTACTGAAGTACCTCTTCCCCTCCACTCTTGACAGACCCCACCTGCAGTGCTGCATCCAGCTCTGGGCCCCAGCATAGTAAGGACACGGAGCTGTGGGAGTGAGTCCACAGGAGGGACACAAAGATGGTCAGAGGGCTGGAGCACCTCTCCTCTGAAGACAGGCTGAGAGAGCTGGGGTTGTTCAGCCTGGAGAAGGCTCCAGGGAGACCTTACAGCACCTTCCAGTACCTGAAGGGAGCTCAGGAAAGCTGGAGAGGGACTTTTTACAAGGGCATATAATGATAGGAGAAGTGGGAATGGCCATAAACTGAAAGAGGGCAGGTTTAGAATTTCCCACCCTCATGGCCAGGCCTGGCCCTGGACATGGCTGTATCCTATGGGCCCAAGGAACAGGAACTGAAACATAACAAAGAATAAAACCAAACACTACAGAAAGGTAACTGTAAATGATGTAACTGCAGTGAAAGGTAACTATAAATGATACTTATACATGAAGTATAATTTAGAGGCATAATCAAATAAAAGTTCAAAAACTGGATTTATCATAGTTTTTCACTTAAATACCACTAATTTTTTGTGATAAAGATGACAGTATTTTACTGCATGTAAATCTGAGGTGAGAAAGTTTATCCACTCAAGTCATCTAGAAAGTGTACAGTGCATTTGCTAATTAACTGCAAGAAAAAGCTTTTTTCAGGACTGCTGGCAATAAAGGCAGACGTGCTGAAGGAATTTCCATGTAAACACACATTTAGTAAGAGTCTTGTTAATATATGAATTCTTTATTGCATTAATATCTCATCATATGTTTACAGGACCAAGATATTTTTATTTTGAAGCGCACTTCCCCTTAACAGCAGCATCTGTGTTTATGTGTGTACATGTGCATTTGTCCCAGCCAGGGATAACCTTCTCAACCTTCTCCTCCCAACTCCCTTCTCTCCAAACAGGAACTGCAGCTTCAATCTCTTTGTTTTCACACATATAGTTATCATAACAATGCTAACAAGACTTGGAAAAATGTCTTCCGTCCCCTCCTGTCATAAAGAGTTTGAAAGCTGATCAGACTTTGAAACTCATCCTAAACAGGACATTTTTGATGCCCTGGTAAAGATTTTTGCTGCACGACTAATGAAGTAAAGAACTACCACCATAAGCTGGACCCTTTAAAACAACAATGGTTGTATTTAATGAGACCAAATTAATCTTCCTCCTCCCTTCCAAAGATACTGCTCAAGGTGCAGCTTGATCAACTGCAGGACTAAGAGAAATATTAAAAGAATTGCAATTCCTCCTTCAGATTTTTATAAGCACTCTTCCTGAATGTTCCTCTATTCAGTTACTCGCTAATTAATACCAGAGTATCAGTGATGATGCACATCCCCCACACCAGCTTAATTAAATCATACATTCAATTCATCGAGTATTCCACTGTTCCCAAAGAACTACAAAATATCTCTTCTTTAGCAGATAAAGAGGAATTATCGCCTCATGGGACAAGCCAAGCACTGACTGAATCATAAAATAAGTCTTTATAACTAACTTGGATATTAAATACACTCTAACACAGATATCTTGCTAAAACATTTTTTCCTCTTCCTTTATAAAAGATAACTTACTTTTTCATGCCTACATCTCTCCTTCAGTTTCACCTTCAAATGACCCAAGAAAAACAGACCATGAGCGAGCTCTAGCAAAGCAGTAGTAACCTTTTTGTCTCCTGACTGAAGAGTCACCCCCATGGGCTGAGGCCATTCCAGGGATTCTGTGTAACAGTGCAGTGGGTGCAGCATCATCAGCCGTGCAACGGAGACATGGCAGGAATTCCCTCCTTGGAAATGCTGCCTCTTGGGTTCTTAACAGCATTTTGACCCTTTCCCCTTACTTTTCATAGGCAGAACTGAACCAACCTATTTTTGTGTTGTTTCACTTCTTAACAGCCACTTTCTCTAGATCTGACAACTCGGAGCACCGTGCCTGATCAGATAATGACTGTTTACATGTGACGGTCAGCGTTTCCAAACTGCTCCATTGTTCCCAGCGTCGGGGTGAAGCCCCGATGCCCGTCAAGACAAGAAAGCAACAGGAGAGGAAGGAAGGATTTCCTGCCTGGCAAGAGCAATCCTGTTTAAATCAGAGATGGAGTTAACCACCCATTCAAACATATGCGCACGAAACACTGACACAGATTGCCTGGATCTGCCTTGCACAGGATTACCAAATCCCAGTGAACCGTGTTTAATGAAACAGGGTGAGATGATTCCGTAGTGCTGGCAACACGGCAGGCAGAGGAATGATCACAAACTGTCCTTTGTTTGTTTGTCCCTCCGGAAAAACATTTGTTCTGTCGCCATCCTCTGCCCTGACGCAGCTCTTTGAATGTGCTAAGTCGCTTGAGAGATTTTGGGGGAAAATTTACAGCCTTGCCATCATGTAGATTATGGTTGCTTGGATGATTAGAGGAGAGTATATATTTTATTAATAATTGTGTTTATCCTCAGTCTTAGGGTTTCTACCTCCAGCAGGAGTGGGTTTCCTCTGTGAGTTCACACCCCGTGAGATCAGTGATGCTTAGGCACTTGACAACATTGTAGATGTGAAGATCTGCTGCAAAATCTGAGGGATCTCTTTGGTATCCATGGCAATAAAAGACCGACCTGCTGGCAGTGTCCTCTGCAGCCTAAGGAGCAGAATGAGGGACAAGACACAATTACCATCTCAAATTATCTTCCCTACCACAAGACAGGATTCCTCTTGAATATCTTCCCAATCCATGCTGTTCACATTGCTGTCACCATGCAATTAAAAGTTTGGGAAAGCAACAGAGGGAGAAAACACTCTGAGAGCAGGTAGGGCATAGAGTTCCTTTCAGCAACACAAACAAGAGGGTTTCCAGAGATTTCTATCTGTGTCCTCCTTCTGACATGCCAGAACTCCATTTTGATCAAGGTACCAGTGACCCCATGAGGTGTCACCACAACTGGTTTGCTGAGGGCAGCTACAGATTTACACTCGAAATGAAGATACTTATCCTAAATTGACTACCATGAACCCACAGCTCTTGCAGTTCAACAAGTCCAATGATTTTAACTCTATAACCCTGATTGTGCTCTTTGTATTTCTTCTTTGACATTGCTGCAGATTACATAGAAATGTATTTTCTGCCAATATTAACCTGACACATTTTTATTCACAGCTTAACCCACCCTTAAAAGTTAAACTAGACACATGTTACAAACCCCATCTCCCTCATGTCCTATTAGAAGGCTGGGGATTTATTTTTCCTCTGCTTTTTAAATGAGATTATGCTCTATGCTATTCCTCCAATATTAAGTAAACCCTCACGTTTAAAAAAAGCTGCAACAGAGAATTCCCTTCTCCTTCCCCCACAGCAGTTACAGGAAGGCTTTGTTTAATTCTGCACTTCCACATACATAGAAATGCATTTCAGTGACAGCATTGTGTGCATTTTCCATACCCAGTGAACTAGGCCATTATAAGATCTCTTACACAGCAGGATATGGTCAAAGATTTTTTCTTCTTTTTTTTAATTCCTGTCAAAAGTAAAGGGACTTTCTGTAATTATAATCTTTCAGAATGGATTCTCTTTTGATGAATAACAAATTCAGCTCTGATCTACAGACCTGCAGCCACAACTCACGGGGGCTGTGCAGCTGTATCTTTCAACACTTTACTGCTTAGAATTATCACTGAGGGCCAACTCCCTTTCTGATTTCTCTCATTCTCCTCTAGTTGAAGACTCAAACAGAAACAGAAAAGACACTGTTGATATTTGTGGCTATACCAGCTTTTTGCTGCAGGTGCTGGTCCTCAGTGGATGTGGAACCTGGAAGAACACCTGGGACAGAATTTCTTTTTTTCTCCCCTTGTGTTCAAACATTTTAAAGTGAAATTATGTAGCAAAACTAAACCCAGGCACATTTTCTCAGACACTCCAAAGAATTTATGTCTCTAACACAAGGGGAGTATCTGAGAAAAATTTTTGGCTGTTTCGAAGACTATTAAACTCCAGCTTCTTTTGTTTCAATCTCTTTTCTTAGGCCTACACACATTGGAACCATATACTGGGCAATAACAAAGGCACAACATCTCTGTTATGATTACATGGTGATACTACATAAGGGTATAGTGCACATCCTGCAGCAGGAGGATGGCTTCAGCTGCTCCCTTTGGATGCACAAGATGCTCTGAACTTGCTGGCTATAAGGGACGTCTGCAGGATCCACGAGCCAGTCTCCTCCCTGACACAACTCAGGAGCTACAGCTTCTCACCAGTACATTACTAATAATAACAGCAAAAAATGAGATGGGTGAAAACTTGGGCATGACCCGTCAATGTGCACTTGCAGCCCAGCCAGCCAATTGTACCTTGGCTTTCCTTCATCAAAAGCAGCGCAGCCAGCAGGGTGAGCGAGGTGATTCTGCCCCTCTACTCCACTCCTGTGAGAACCCACCTGGAGCACTGCGTACAGCTCCAGGGTCCTCAGTACAGGAAAGACATGGACCTGTTGGAGTGGGTCCAGAGGAGGGACACAAAACAGTCAGCAGGATGGAGCACCTCTGCTATGAAGATGGGCTGAGAGAGTTGGGGTTGTTCAGCTTGGAGAAGAAAATCCAGGGAGACCTTATTGAGGCCTTTCAATAAATACAGGGGGCTCATAAGGACATAGTGAGAGGTTTTACTGGGGCCTGTAATGATAGGATATGGTGTAGCAGTTTTAAACTGGAAGAGGGTAGATTTAGACTGGAGATGTTGAAGAAATTTTTACAGTGAAAGTGATGATGCACTGGCACAGGTCATCCAGAGAAGTGGATGCTGTATGTCTGGAAGTGTTCAAAGTTGAGTTGGATGGGGCTTTGAACAATGTGATCTAGTGAAAGACATCCCTGCTTGTGGCAGGAGGGAATACATGATGTTTAAAAGTCCCTTCCAACTGAAACCATTCCATGATTTTATGATACTATGACCAAAACCTCAGTGCAGAACAACAGCATGGGCAACTCACCGCAATAAAAGCATAGTTTAGATTTATGATGAATGAAAACAAACAGTACTAGGCATAAACCACACACACTTACCTATCTGCCTGGTCTCCCAAGGATCCTATAAATATGGCAAAAGCATTGACTTGAGCATTGGTGGTCAAGACCTGTGCAAACCTGGATGGCTGAATTCCGTATCGCTCGAGATTCGCGTCACTTAAGACGATAACAAAATACTCATCAGCCTCCTCCTTGGCAATTTCCCGAATGGCGTGTTCTGTCCCTTCCAAGGTATGGTCTCCACTCATGCAGAACTGAGCGTGGGCATGCATGGTCTGTGTGCACAGCATAACCACGTGGAAACACGTAAGATGACTTTAGGAACAAGCATTCATTTCAGCTAGCACAGGAGGGAGTGAATATTCAGTACTGCTGTCTTAGGGGATGCATGAGAAATGCTGACAGTGCTCCAGATACACCAGAAGATGCACCTTTTTGTACATAATATGTCATATTTTAAGACAGGCAGCACTTCTTAAAAACACAGTTGGTCCAACAATCAAAACCCACACAGGGACCTAATTAGACTGGGCCTTAGGGAAGGTAAGATAGTTTGGTCAGCTGCAGTTTGAGTAGCTACATTCCTACGTATTTAAGGAAGAAAACAGGGCTTAGTTTCCTAATGCTATGAACAGCTCCTGCCTGTTCATAATTTGCACTGGACTTCCAAATCCTAGTAGTGTCTCAGTTATTATCAAACATCTGATTCCTGACAGTGGCAGTCACATTTAAAAATAATAAAACATTTTGTTTAAGCTGTTACAAAATAAATACACCATACTCATGGATAAGCTGTTATCTATGTAGAAGGCAAGGAATTTTAGACATTACTAAATCAAGTTTTTCTAATCCAAGTAGCTCCTAACCTTTTAAAAACAGGTTTTGAAGGAAGCTCAAATACATGCTTCTAGCCCATCAAGCTGCCAACCAGGTTAAATGGTTGGCAGCTTGATGGGCTGCCAACCATTTAACCTGGTTGGCAGCTTGATGGGCTAGAAGCATGTATTTGAACTTCTAAAATATACTCAATTTTTTTCATCCTACTACAGAAAAATTTTGGTGAATACACTCGCTTCACCGTTGTGATTTAACACATTTCCAATTTAGCACTGACACATTTTCCCAATGCTACTGTGATGCATAACTTCTTTGAGCTACCAGGCTAAATCACTGACCTGGGATCCCTCCACAGTTTTGAATTAGCCACTTATGCACTGATAATATCACATGATTTGGGCAGAGCTATCTGTATCACTGTATAATCTTTGGAACTTCCCCTATCTTTTGACAAGTAGTCAAAATGACACATTTATGGCACAGCAGTCCAGAATAAGGCATACCCAGCTTCTACTATTCTGGCACAATTTGTTTTCTGCCATGTCTCTGAAGTGTCCTGTTTCAATTTTATGGAAATACACAGATTTTGCTTTCTTGTCTTTCTTTTATTTTACTGTCCTCATGTTTTGCATTCTGTGACCCACCTACAGTTTCATCTTTGCAGTCATAAACTCCTTAATTACCCAGCATCGCTTATCAGTAGGATTTACCTTAAGAATCTCTAATCTTTGCTTATTGTTCTTGGGAACTTTGTCACTCCCAACCAAGGCGATGTTGAAGCCATCTCCTGAATGTCCAACAATGTCGTACTATAAGAAAGAAACATCATCAGTCACCTGTTAGTCACAAATGGCCCTTGGCTCACAATGACATAAGACAGATCAAAGGCAATTTGCAGTTTTCAACAAAAAACCCCAAGTATTGTTCCCTGTTTCTGTTTATGAGCTGCTTAAGGGAACTACTTGCAATTTCTTACTGACATGAAAACATAGGAAAGAACTGCTAAATAATGAAATTAAGGAACAGCTACTTTTTTCCATGGTCTGTTTTTCACATCATCCCACCAACTACAGAGCAGTGATGCATAAGATCAAGACCTTGCCCTCTCACATTGTTCACGTATTTCTTTTAAAGCAGCAATTTTTGTCCTCTTGAGTCTGAGAAACAAGAAACACATTGTTTGAGAGTAGCTCCTCTGTTTGATGAATCTTTTTGGTGACCTCATTCTGCTCTGAAAAAAAAAAAGTATTACAAGTCCCCTTCTTGGAAAATCAGCACTCCTTATTTTTGTGCATAACAGATCAAAGCCATTGCTGAAAGTATGTGCAGAAGAAAATTCCAAGAACCTCTGTATGTTTTCAAAGGAGATGGTGTGCACATCATTCTCCTGTGAAAGATGCTGCAAAACTGACATGTAGAACCGCAACAGTTCAAATATCCTGTTGAACAAATAACGCAATATTGCGAAGGACTCTCTTTTATGTGAGAGCTTCATTGTTGCAACATGAAAACCAAGACAAGCTGAGTTATGGCAAGGTCCTGACCTGCCCTTTGTGTTGTGAATGTGGTAGTCACTCCAGGGAGAATTCATGAGCAGAACAAAAATGGATTTAAGAGCTGTCTACACCAAGCAAGAGAGCACAGTGTACAGAATCTGAGCCCAGAGAGACCTGAGCTGGCAATTCCTCAGCATGAACATGCCTGTTTCCCCCTGCCTGGCTGGCACAGACCTGCCTTTAGTTGACAGGGAGCCCTAATGCAGTATTTTACCTTTCTGTTTTCTTTTTTTCAAGTACTGTTACAGGTTCCTGCTGGGTTCACTATCTCTAATTCCCACATCATCATTTGGTAAAAGGCATGTCTATTCGTCACAGATTTTTTGTCTTTTCTTTCCTATTGAAAGATACTTTATGTGGTGTTAGTCAGGTCCAGAGAGTGGGGGAAATGGCATTCTTTACAGACAAAGCTCTTTTTGTTTCCACCTCACTAATTTGCTTAAAAATATATCAAAAGAAAGCTAGAGTAGATGGAACAACACTTTTAAAGGTGACACCTCGCTCTGTAAAAGAGCAAACATGCCACATACTGTAGATTATTTCACCCAAGGTCAGACCATTTTATGACAGCCCCATGTAAACCAGCTTCCTTCCCCTACGAAATCTTTATATAATCTAGTCCCCACACAATCCCATTTCTTTCTGCTCTGTTGGCTTTTCCCATTTCTGCTCTCCTCAGCTCTTACATGCCTAGTATTTGCTACCCAGCCTTATGTAAAGCTTTCAGTCTCCCACATGCTTTCTCTTCAAAACCTGTTTCTTATCGCCAATAATGCTTCAGACTCTCTCTTTCTTGATGGATATGAAGACATGGTAAATGAAAATATACAGATTTTGAGAATAATGCTGAGGTTACATTCAGCATGCTTCCCAAATAAAACAGGAATATATCCTGTTTAATAAAACCTGAACCACACACAGGGGATATGTGCATGAGTATTGTTTTAAAAATTAGAGACTATTCAAATCAGAGGAACTAAATAAAGCAGAGGTTTAATGGAGCAGAAAATATGCAGCACTCGTGGTTCTTATGCAATGTCAGAAATGCCCACACATCTTCAGGGTAGGCTCTTAATTATGAAACCTTGCATGTCCTCTGCTGAGCACTTTTGTATTCAGTATCACTTTAAAATCAACAACTTAACTGTGTAAAGCAAAATGCTGCCATTCTCCTGGGTAAAAAGACTGATCCCTTCATAGAAGACTTTCCTGGCTTCCTGGATGTCTCCCACTGCGTGTCCTCGTGTCAGCTCTGCCATAATGAGTTCATGTGAATAGGCCAAACTTTGCTGTTTGGGAATATCACTGTGGCTCTTGACATACACTAGTAACAGACCAAGCTTTCATCTCAAACAGTCTGAGTTTAAACTCAGTGTGGCAGCCTGTGTAAGGGAAACTGCTGCATCTCCTAGATGAAACACTAGATGTTCACCCTACAGTAGGGCCCCCTCCACATTCTTGCACAAGGCGGGAACAGACAACCTGGGTATGGGCAAGGTGAGGCTGAAATGATCTGAGCAAACTATTGCAGGCATGGAAAGGCATCCACCTGGGAACATCATGTCCTGTCTGCTCCCTGCTCAGAGAGCTGCTTATTATTCTTTGTGTGTGCCCATGCATGCACCCGATACGTGTGCTTATCTTTAACAGATGTTATCAGTTTCCTTGTTTATTTGCTGACAGCTTACTATGCTATTTGTGATTTAAAAACATTCGGTGAGGCAGCAGGGAAGAAGTGGCTGTTTGATTCATCCTGACTGCTGCATTCTGGGTCAAGTAGGGCCTCCTGAAAACAGAGTGCGATCCTGCTGTGCTGGGGAAGAGAAGAGCTGTCGTCAACAGCCCTCGTGCGCTGGTCCTCATGGTCCTCTGATCGCTCTGGAAGTCAAGTCAAGGACCAGGAGTAGCCAAAATCTAATGAGTGTGAGTTTGCTTTCAGGAAGCTCAGCTCCCCAAACTATGAGGCTGGATGAGTTCACAGCAAGGGAATGTAGCTGCACTGACTTGGATTGACTTAAGTCAACATACGACTGCAGGCTGGGAGACCCTCCCTGGCAGGAGGGATTGGGAGAAGGTTCACAGCAAGAGGTGACAGAAGGGAGATGTTTGCCCAGGGGAATGTATGGAATCTCTCACAATTTAGGAAACAGAGTTTGGGAGAGGAGCAAAACTGGAGCAAAGAAGTTCACTCTGAAATGGCAAAGAACTAAAATCTCTCTTTCTTGCAGTAAAATATTATCTCCTCCTGATTTGTGCTCTAGTAAATGAACCCTTAGTGATTTCATATTATCTTGGTGCACTTATTGTGAGGAAAAGGTGCAGACAGCTCCACAGTCCTGGTCAGCTGGGAACCCCAACACGTGCAGGCACATGCAGACTTTGTCAAAACCAGCTTCCTTTGCAGTAGCTAAAGACGAGCACAGAAGAAGGGCCTTTGAAAAGCAAGGATCCAATCTGATGCTTTTTCCCAATAAATTCCCTAAGGAGGATTTCTGTGGATGGAGTTACAAGCGAGAGAAAAGCTGTGATACCATCTTACTTGGTTTTGTTTTACAAAATAGCAAGCAAAGGCTCTCAGGATAAATCCAGTAGCGAAATACATTTGTCATAGTGCAGCTTAATTGAAATAATATATTATTGTGGTACACAGGCGCTTGTTTTCCAATAGCCTCAGGTACACTGAGACAAGGACTGCTCTGTTCAGGGCACACAACATATAAACATGGATCTCGAAATAGCATCATTTTGTCGGTTTCTTTCCACAGGGAAAGGTTAAAACAATCTCTGTTCCACTGTCACATTTTGCACTGAATGGATGGTTGCTGCTGCCTAAAATGGGTAAAATGGAAGACTTTGTCTTCTGCAGCTGCCATGCCAAAAGGTTTAATTTCTGAAGGCGTTTAAAAAGCTGAAAGAAGATGTGTGCTGAATGTAAAAGGCAGTGTGAATCAGACTCTGCTGGAGGGCTAGATCTTTATAAATTCATCTCTTCTTTGGACAACACTGAACATTCTATTTTTCTGAATTTATTTCAAACCTTTTATTATTTAAGAGAAACTATTCTGTCAAACATGTGGACCATTTCTTCTTTTCCTGAATTAGCAGTGCTGCTTCCACAGTAAATTTTACCAACACAAAATGCTAAAAGAGGCATATAAAATCTGCAATATCCCTTTAATATAGCTATAAATAACAATTCAGGCTTTTTCTACCAGTTACATAGTATGCTATTTATTGAGTCACAATATTTTTAAGGCTTCATAAAATTGCTGTTGGATAATTTACTGGACATACCTCCTCAATCTGCCACCATGTGTGCAAATCACAGAAATCAGTGATGATATAAAACCATACAGTTTCTGACAGACATAGTACTACCTCAGATAAAAAAGAGAACAAACTGCCCTTCTGTGCATTTTCAAACAACTGGCACCTAAAATGGGATGTTCAGAAGATGGGCCCCCTGTTTTCCCCTTGACAAGGAATGATTCACTGCCTGCACTCATGGGAAATGGAAGTAGGGAGGATGTCCCACATGAGCATAAAAAGCTGAAAAATACCTGCTGCACTTGTCTGACTTTATAAAAAGTAATTTAATTACCTGCTTGGTGCAGCCACATACCGAATAATCAGCTCTTCTGTAGAAGAAGGCAAGAAGAAAGTATTTTCTACCTTCTCTCAGTGCTGTTCAGATTATCAGACAATCAACATCATCCCTGATACCAAAGGGTACTGCTCATGGGGAAAGCTCAGCTGGGTAGGATAAAACAGCCAAGAAAATGCCCATCTGATTAATTCACAACCGTATTTAGCAGAGAAGCACCAACAAAAAAGTCATCCTGAGCAAAAGCCAGGAATTGCTTTCCAAAGTCTGCACTGCAGTTAGATAACTGAAGGGAACTTTACTACGTTAATCCCCTTTGCTCAACAAACGAGATGATCCCCTTGGTTCAACACATGTTGTACAAGATACCCCTCAAATTTGCAGCATATGTTGCTGTGAGCCGTGCAGATGGAGCTACAACAGGAACAGATAACAGCAGGCATATCTGAAGGCCAAAAAAGTCTATTTTTATAAAACCAGGCAAGAAGAGGATAAGGAAAAGAAAGAAAGAAAAAAGTGATAAACTGCAGATTTTTCATTGCACACTACACAGTTGTGTGTTCTGTCTTTTTCAAATGGTTCCTCTCTTACATATGAGAAATGGATGCTATTTCTGTAGACATACCAAACCTTCAGCTTTGTCCTGAGATAAGTCAGCAGCATCTTGCAAAGTGTTAAGAGTTGTACAGAATGAAGTCAGTGATATTTTAAAAAAATCACTGTCTCTCCTGCTCTCTGAAGCCCGACCCATAGATTTTAAAATCACAGAACTGAAGAGAGTTTGTAATCATCTTAACTAATTCTCCACACTGTGCTGGCTGCATGTCTTGTTCTACATGTCATTCCTTTACCATGCACTTGAGGGTTCTGGGTTCTCAGCACTGGAAGTAAGGACAGGTGGTTATCTGCCACTGTGTTACATCTTTCTTCAGTGTTAGCACTTTCTAAGCCACTGTCCTCAGCTGTGTGAATGCAACATAATTTACTGTTCAAAACAAGAGCAGAGTGGCTGTAGTACAACAGAATGAACAACTGTCCCCTGGTCACCCTTTCTGTGTTAGTCAAGATTTTATAAGCTCCTTGATTTTTATCTCCTCCAAACTGAGCAGTTCTTGCTTAGTTACGTAGCCATTTCTTGTATGGGGACCCTTCCATACCCTTTGCAATCTTTGTTACCCTCTCTTCTTTTTCAGCTCTACAAGAGCTTTTGTGAGATGGGGAAGCAAAATTGCACACGTTACTCCCAACGTGAATGCACTATGGATGTTTACAGCAACATTCTCAAGCATTCTCCTTTCTTCTTTTGCTAATAATTTAGAACATTCAATTAGCTTTTTTGACAGCTGGTGAGAACTGAACGTTCAAAGAACCACACAACAATTACAAGACATCTTTGCTGGGCATCAGTCTATAGCTGGGAGTGAGGACTAATAGAAAACTGAGACTTTGTCGCTGTGTATTTAAAATCAAATTTCTTTTCTTCCACATGCAGCACTTTACATCTAAAAGCACTAAACACCACCTACCATTTTATTTTCCAGTCACCATTTATGGTCAGGTCCTTCTCCAACTTCTTGCAGCTCGATTTCTCTTTTTATTTTCCCAAATAACTTTATATAATTAGCAACTTTTCTCACTTCACTATTCATCCCCTTTAACAGATCACTTATGAATATACAGAACAACATAACAGCATGGACTCTGGCACAGATCCCACCACAGCTCCACCACTGACCCTCTAAAAAATGACCACTTAGTCAGTTTCCTATATTTTTAGCAGTATTTTGTTCATCTAAAGGACTTCCCTTTTATCCCCCAAATTCTACCATTTCTTCATAAGCCTCTGGCGAGTGACTTTGTCAATTGCTTGTGGCTAAGGAGACTCTACCAACCAACCTTGCTTGTCACCCACATAGACACCTTACACAGACACTTTACAAAACCATGTTGACTGCACCACAGTATATTTGTCCTTGTGCCCACTACTTTTCTCCATGATCCTGCATTTTTCCATACAAATATCTGTGTTGCTCAGATATGCCTGATTTACCAAGCTACACAAATTATGCTGCATAATTACACCGTCACTGTAAATATTTGTTCTTAACTTTTCAATTATCAGTGAGCACGAGATACATGAGCAGCTGAACCAATAAAGCCCAGATTTCCAATTATTTTTTAAATTACATTTGAGCTCCCACATGGCTTCTCTCGGCTAAGGTATAAGTCTATAGTTACAGCATTTTCCTCCAAGAGGATTACACAGCATCACTCTCTACCCAGCCTATTTTCATTGCATTTTAAGGAATGTAGTGACTTTGGGAACAAAACCACATTTTCAAATTTGTTTGAAATTTTGCAACATGCTCGGTTTAAGAGAGTTTAAGGGCAAGAAAGCATTACTGCCAAAGAAGATGGTAGCACATGCCTTGTTTTCTTAGGAAAATAGCCTAAAAACATAATGCCGGTCTCCTTTTATAGACTTTTCTCTTGAAAAATAGAAGTGTTCATGACTGTACTTTAGAAGACATTCTGAAAGCACATGCCTGTTTTTGTACATGAGATTCTATGGAAGAACAGAAACCTGTAGAATTATGTTGTTGGAGGAACAAGGTGAAGCAGACCTGACTGAATTGAGCTAGACTAAGTTTCTATTAACTTTGTTTAGGAGATTTTACATTTTGTTCAGACGTATTTTATTTCTTATCTTTGATATGCTCTTCAGCAAAGGTAGCAGACATTTCTATTCTTCCACTAAACACAGGGTATGTCCAGAATTAACTGGAGACTGCCATTCCTGTCTTCTTTATGGCTAAAGAAATACAGCCTAGATCTTGTTTAGGCTTACTCAGACAAAAAGAGTGTTACATTTATTTACATTTCATTTGCAGGCTACCATTACACAACATTCGGAACCTAGTATGTTTCAGTACAAGAAATTATTTTCTTGCTTTCAGTTAACTAGAAGAGAGAAGGGACAAAGAAGTCTGATCTCTTCCCATGACCAAGTACTGCTGTATGCACTCTGGGCAGATGGAAGGACGTGGTATCTCTGCGTGTCCTGAAGCTCATATTTACTTGCGTTCTGTAGGCTTAAGTGTTTCTGCTCCAAGAAACAGATAAAACCTGAAAAAACCCAGCAAATCTCACTAAATCAAAGTCTTAGATTGAATACTCCCCTGCTGAAATGTGTAATGTTTCTTATCCTTTCACTAGTATCATTTTTCAGGTTGCTAGAAATAGATTAATGTCTTAATTTCCTTGTGGGAATGAATAATATTCTTTGGCTAGACTGACTGCTGAAACACTTTTTCCACTGCTCCACACAGCCTGTGCAATAACCACAGAGCCCAGCTGCAATTACCTTGAATTTGTGCTCATAACTCTCAAAAGCCTCCATGACCATGCAGACGGCCTCCATGGAGCGTTCCAGCCGCCCATCCACCCCGTTGAAGCGGTACATGCTGCCGGACACATCCACCACCAGGCGCAGGCGCTTGGGCTTCTGCTGGGGGCTCCCCGGCTGACAGGGAAACACAACAGAACAAAACCCAGGAGAAATGGGAAAGCTGAACATCAGTAAAGATAAACCATTTCAGAAAGAAAACCCAAGGCACTTTGCAAATCAAGAAAATTTTATCCAGCAAACGTTGTTTAGTTTTGTTGGGGTTTTTTTTCAAGAAAAAAAACCCAACTATTTTTCTATTTCAAACCAGTTCTTTGACAGATAACTCATTCTTTTCCCTTACCTTCAATGACTGGAAACAAAATACCTCAAAAAATTCCACACACACTTGTCAGGAAAATACTTTTTCTGTTTCAATTTTGATTCTTAACATTCTATTTCAGTAAAGAAAAGCTCAAATTTGCTCTTTCTGCCAAGGCTCATAATGGAAATGCTTTTCCTTGGCATGCAGTGCTAACAGGGACTGTATATGACTGTAAAAACTTGTCTGCTGAGGTTAATAACATTCCAAAAATGTTTGAAATCCTGTTCTGATTAACTACTAGATCCATCTTCATTCTAATGCTGAAACCATTATTTTTTTCCTGAAAACAAATCCCATCTGTTCTAACAATTTTTGGCACAGTACATTCAAGGGAGGTGTTTTATTTAGCATGCAATGAGATGTGTCTGGATTCAAGTATGAGGCTATTAAAGATGATCTGACAAAAAACCAGCCACAATATAAACAAATAGCTAAAATTTTCCTTTTACCTGTAAAGGATTTGTGTACTTTATTCTTTTAATTATTCTTTTAATAGACTGTGGCATTCCTGCCCTCCCAGAAACAAAAGAAGAGAAGGCCCATAAAATCCTATGTTTCTTTGGTTTTTATGCACACATTTAAAGGTGTCCTTTTTTTCCTAATTGAATTATTTTTACCAAGCCTTAAAACTGGTACATTGACTAAACACATTTTGAAACAAATGAGAATTGAGGATTCAATCACTTTTCCCCTACTGATCTTTCACACAGGCAGTGCCAAATTCCACAAATCATTCAAAGCAATATAAGGACCAAATAGCATAAAAAATAATACCAGGGATTTATCACATGTGGGTAGCTGACACGCAAAAAGATGCTGTACTCAGCTATTAAAAAAACCCTCAACTTAGTGTACTTAAAAACTGCAATCTGTCATTAAGTATTGGTTAAGTATTATGGACCAGCTCCACTAGTTTTGGCCAGGTTTAGTTGGTCTGATTCAAGTGATTTCTCTGTTGCTGACTCACATAGGTCTAACTGTAATGCCTTCCAAGGAATGGCTGAATTGGGCCATAGGACAGTCAACTTTATCATATCTTAATGGCTTTTCCTTACACTTTTTTTTTCCATCATAATTTTTATTCTTGTAAATCCAAGTATCTGTGGAAGTTGAAATTATTTGCATACCATGCAATAAGGAAAATGCATCTGTAAAACACTTTAACTTCCTAGGGGATCAGCACAGTTGTTAATAAAAAATAAATTAGTGAGAAAATATTTTCCTTTTTTCTATAAAAGCAAACAAAATAAATGTTTTCTGCTAAGTGCCTTCTGGTCATTAAAATACAAAATAAGAACATAAAAAACTGTTGCATTAAATCAAAAGTTAACACTGCCTAGATCAGTGTTCTCTCTCTGAGGGTGGCCAACAGGAAATATTTATGTAAGACTATTTGAAGAGGTACAGCAAATTTTCCATTCTGTGGTTGCCTCTGTGTCAGGGACATCCCAAGCCAGAGATATTTTTCTGAGTTTCTCACCCATATAACTTACTCACACTCCAAACACAGATACTGTACAGCCACTATGAAATCAGCAAACCAGTTAAGCTCTTCTCCACCTTTCCCTGTTTCTTGCTGGATACTTACTTGTGGCTCAAGTTCTCCCCGTCGTTTATATATGGCTTTTTCTCCTGTCAACCCATCAATGATTTTGGCATCATCTAGCTCTCCAACAGCTTGGTGTCTCAGCCATTGTCTTTCTTTACCCTTGGCCTACAACAGAAAAGAAATCTTACTCAGTGATGGGAGTGTGTGTTAGACAATTTAAGACCTACTGCACATGACATACACATTAATTTCTTTGTAATGATGTGATAGTTTTGGCATAAGTCAAATCCAAACACGTTCACAGCTGTCCTGGTCTTCTTCTCTGAAAGAAAAATCCACACTGACAAAGAGCATGTTCCCTCTGTAACTTGGTCTTTTTTCAGTAGTTTCATATATGGGAGTTTAACTGTGAACTGCAGAAACGTTAACCTTTCTTCTTGCAAATATGCTGAAAATGTGCGTGGCAAGCCTGTTCAGAAATACATACAACTGAAGGGATACACATAACTGACCATTTGTTAGGTGTTTTCAATCCACATAGAACAAGAAAAAGTCATTGGGTGACTTAAAGGTAAAACTAAACAGTATCCACTTCAGGCAATGATAAATGGCTGCTTTTCAAACAGTATTAACAGTATAAACTAATCACATATTTTAAAAACCTACTTTTAAAACCGTGATACTCAAGAGACAGTCCAATAAACACTTCCTTTCTTTTAGCTAAAAGGATATTGGTTATCTACAGCCTGACTTGATGAAAATACATTACAATCCATGAACTCAAATATTCATGGAATTCCTGTACACAGAGCATGCAGTTAAGATTGAAGACTCAAGTGTTATAATATTATAAGCAACATATTTAAGCACGTTTTCAAAGGATAGCTTCATCATGGTTCATAATACATAAGATCCCTCTAGAGACAGTGAAGTCTCTATATATGGGGTTTATGGTTTATTTAATTTCTGTTTAAATCTTCATGCTGAAATTGCTCATCCTGGTAGTAGGCCCAGCAAGGAAAGACAATTTTGAATTTATATACATATAATGCTTTTGCCCTCTCAGAAAATTGTTGGTCAGCAATTGGAGGAAAATCAAATATCCAGCAGGACATGAACTGCCTTAAACACTCATTTTCAGGAATGAAGATCAATTTCTCTCTGATGAGCAGGAAGTCTTACATTACAAATCCCCAGGAAACTGCAGGCCTGGGATTTGAAAGGATGAATATAGTTTTGTATAGTCTGAGCAGGCAGATAATGACTTCTTCAGGTTCAGAGGATCTTTGATTTTGCTTTGGACAAAATGTATGACTTTTTTGTTTTGGTGTGTAGAGAAGGAGTTCTGGACTACAGACTATTGCCTATAATTACTCAAGATTAATGGACCACCTGCCCATGAAAATAAGTGGGCAGAAAGGCTACAAAGCCACAGAAAAATGTTTTGATTAATAAAATCAAAAGCTTTACAGATGCTTCCTGATGGGAGGTGAAAACAATGCCAATACATGGAAACCTCAGCCTTTTAGTAAATCGCAGAAGGAGAAAGGGGAAAAGATTTCTGAGGTTGTGAATTCAGCCAATTGTGTTCTCTGATACATTTCCATGGTGCTACAGTCAACCTAGCTTTAAGCCACTTTGGCAGTGGGGCATCCAAGAGTTTGTTTGTACCACCAACCAGGAGTTTCCACTATCATTAAATATGCTTGGGATGAAAGTTAAATCCCTTCTTCCACAGGATCATTCACTCCTTTGTTGCCTTCAGAGTTGTGTAATATCACAAAGAGACACCTGTGAATTCCCAATGACCTCTACATGTCCCACCAAAATGTCACACTGTAGGAGATTTCCTGCTGTGAAAAGCCCAGAGGCAAATTTCAACACTACAATTAACCATTAAAAAAGTACTCCTGGAGAAAACACGCCACTGAGAAGCAAAGCCTGTCTGAAATCAATCATGCACCTTCCAAGGTGATGCAGGTGAGATGGCTTTGTTCCTACTCAGCCACTCTAGGTAGTGGAACAGAGGTAGATCCTTATCACTTCCTTAGCACTGGTGTTTTGTCAAATTTTCGTCATTTGCTTTCTTTCAGTAGGCAGGAGGGACAAACAACAGAAGACTGTAAAGTTTCAGTTTCCCCGAGCAAATTCTCAACTAGTTTCATTATTGTTTTCATTGACAATGCTTTAGCTTTACAGCTATTCGATGTTCAAGGAACAGCAGTGTGAAAAGAAAATGGCTTTTAATTATGAATGTAGCTAAAACCAGCTTAATAACTTTGGAAGTTTATCCAACAAAAGCCGTATTTGAGCTGAAATTTTATTGGAGAAACATGGTGTTGACATCCTCTCCTAAAACAGGAAAGAATACTGACAAAATCCAATCTCACCTCTTTCCAAACTAATGTTAAAATTACTCAGGCTACTTAGCATCTGCCTCTTCCATGAAGAATTACTAAGAATTCGTTTCCTTTTATAAAATCTGAAAAATTAATCCTCTTAAGCATGGATGTTATACAATACACATATTTTACATATTACATAGAAACTTCAAATCCTTTTTAATATGCAATATTCATATGTTTAAAATCAACTTAAGTTTAAAAGCATTTGCAATTTTAAGAGAAAACCAGAACTAATACCTTAGTCTTGCTTTGATATTTGACTAGAAAGGACATACAACATATTATTATTCCAATATACTGCAAACATATTGATGAAAAAATATATTCATTGTGCTGCTTTTGAAATTAGAAAAATGTGCTAGACACTGTATCTTATCAGTATGGCAGCGGCTGATCACAGTGCACCACTACAGTAATTCTTTTCACTGGAAGATGTCACAGGCATATTTACAAAAAAATATAGCTGTTAAGTCTGTATATGTCAGAGAAAAAGTTGTGTATGTGAAGTGATCACATCTTAATATGTAACTCGTAATGGCAGAGGATGTATGAAACACTGCCAGTTGTGGTCTGCATTTGTTTCTGGGAAAACATGACACAAATGTTCCCTTAGCTGCTGAAATCACAAAACTACTACTGACAGGGCACAGGGTTTTTCATATTTCCAGCTCTCCGAGCCATGCTTATTATAAGACTGCTACTATTTTATTCTTGCTGCTATGACCAGACTGTTCCCATACGGTCTAAATCAAACAGAGCCCAGCAGGCTCGGTAACTCAGGCTCAGGTTTCCCCAGGTTAAATGTAGGGGCCTAAATGATGCTCAGAAGCTACAGGGACAGTTGTCCCTGATTCTCTCTGCAATAATCAATAAAGAGAGAAGTACTTTCTGGAAAGCAGTCACCTAACATTTAAGAAGGTATTTGAGTGACTGACTGACCATAACCTTTTGAATTTGGAGTTCAGACAGACAAGCTTTAGGGGAGAGAAATCAGTGACAGGATTTCCTGGATTTCTGGCTTTGCTACTTCTACAGAAGATAAACAAAAACTCGTAATGTTTTGATAATGTTGTTCAAAGAGCTGACAGAGATCAGCGAGTTATAAAAAGCACAATGAACAATGAAATTACATTCTCAGACTGTGTTTATGTTTCACTTTCAAGGATCTGCCTATTCCAAAAATCTCTTTCTGCTGCTCCTATTTTCAGTGAGCCATAGACAACTGGAGCTGAAACCCAGCCTCTTGACTCTAGGGAGGTAAAATTTAATCAAAGGAACATATTTTAAACAAAACCACAAAACTAACAATGACAAGGCATACGTTGAAAAGAAAATCCAGGTTAAATAAACATGGACAACATATTTTGATTATGTGAACACAGTGAGTTTGAAACAAAGCAAACTCAACCATTTTTAAAAAGCCAAACGTTCTCTACTGAGAAGGTAATTCGGGATTTTCACAAAGTTAAAAACACATAGACATCTGAGCTGCAAATTTTACTCCAACGAACTTTGCCATTGGTTTCTTATTTGAGATATGAGGAATGACTGATAACAGAAAGAAAACTGTTCTACTTGAGAACTCATGGCGTACATAGGACTATACAAAAAATAATGGGAGACAGATGCACAGTTCTTCATGAGGGCTGGATGAATTACGATGCTGAAGAATTCAAATAACTTTTTTCCCTCTCAAAAACATCCCATGAAATGTGCTTGGACTCAGCTTCCCTATTAACAAAAGGCATTTTGAAACGAAGTAACTCCTGCTATCATTTATCTTCATTTTCCTAATTCATCTTCTAATACAATTCCTAACAAAATCTATATAAAAATATATAAAGTTAAAAATTTGCTTTCACTAGTGCTCTTGTTCTATGATCTAGCTTTTCCAAATTCAGTAATTTGGTTTTTTCATCATAAATTACATTTCCTAACTCTGTGGTTAGCTGTTACAGGTTTTGGCAGGAAGTTAGCAAAGTCTCATAAAATACTGAGGCTTATAAGACTTTGCCTTGATATTAAAATGACCTTTTTTAGCAAAGCAAGAAGATATGCCTCCTTATATTAAAATATGTTATATTTTGATTATTAACATGATCTCTGAACATCAGAATTTTCACTCCAAGGGACAGATAGGGCAGACTCAAAAAAAAGACTTCAAACTGAAGATTCACTTATTGATTTCATACCTAGAGTGTGCTTCCAAAAGTATGTGTGCTAGAAACATGGCAAAAATC
The DNA here is from genome assembly GCA_013397815.1 of Aleadryas rufinucha. Classification (NCBI taxonomy): domain Eukaryota; kingdom Metazoa; phylum Chordata; class Aves; order Passeriformes; genus Aleadryas; species Aleadryas rufinucha. The sequence continues at coordinate 310,247 of VZTH01018447.1, read as the reverse complement.
CCACCTAGATATAAATGATGTAGAGAAAACTGAGATTTACATCCAAATTTTTTCATCAGAAACCCATCTTTACAAGCCAAAAGACTGTGTCCTGAACTGAGACACATATTAAGTGTATGAATCACCTAAACACACCCATCTTAAATGTTCACTACACGAGGAGTTCCCTGATTTGGTATATTCATAATAAAACTGGCTAATGGTTCTCTGTGTATATATGTAATTATAGTAATGCTGTGGTAGCCAAAAGGGCTTAAAGGTATAAATAAAGCAAAGAAATATTACCCTTCTTACTTGCAATACCAGGGGACGGGATGTCTTAGTCCAGGAGGAGGTTGTTTATCATACAAAGTGATTTCTTTCTGTACTTCAGTTTTATTGCTTAAGACACAGCACAGTGACTAATAAACTAAGGTATATATACAGTAGTGGTTAGTAGCCCCCAACAGAAATAGTTATAATCAAATATGTCTTACAAGGAGCAAATCACTTTTCCTTTAATTTTCACTGAAGATTAGCAGATGCCTCCTAGAAACAGTGCACTTACAATTTTATTTACCCTTGTATATGAACACTAGTACTAAAAAAAACCAGAACAACCACCATGCCAGTTAGCAGAAGGCAGGCAAATTGGTGATTTTAGTGAGTTTCCACTTAGGAGATTTGGGCTATACCTATTTCTATTAGCAAGAGTTAAAAACAAACCTGAGAAAAATCCATGTTTTCAACTGTATATGCAGTGAGGCTCCTACCTGGAGTGGGTGCCTCTTTTAAGATCTATAGCACTTGCACTTCTCAGCTGAAAAATACTCTTTTGCACTGGAGGTAAAGAGAAAGACTGGGCTCTACACACCTTCACAAATTCTTTTAATAATGTGTAGTAGTATTTTCTGTCACAAAACTGTGCTCCTGAATAAGTAATCTGTAAGGTGTGGAATGGGAATACTATAACTTGTAGAGATGAGCACTGGGATTCACTTGCAGACTGTCTTTTAAAATAGCAATATGAAACTCTTTTTCTTAACTGATTATAAACTGAACCTGCTTTTAGCCTTCAAAGGTATGACCACCAGATATTACCAGGATATTAGCAGGATAGTACTTGGGGCCTCATGTTATGACCTCCCTGTGTTCCTTTCTCAGAGAATCTAAGATTACCTGCAGATTGTCCAAGATGATGCGGAGTGACTGAACTTGACGTCGGACTGCTCCAGAGAACCTTTCGTAAGTCGATGCATCATATTCACTCATCTGAATCTCTTTCAATCTAAAGCAAAGGACAGGGAGCTAAGAACAGTTTAGGAAACAAGCATATCATCCATTTACTTATGTACACTAAAAATTTAATTACTTGATGACAGGGAAATTCAGACTGCAACAAGCACGCAGAAGAGACGAATCAGAGAAGTAGCAGCTGCTCTTGTGAATTTTTGACAAGGCAGATGTTCACCAATGTCTACAGGGACTGCATCACATTAAAACTTATTAAAGTTACTAATCCTATGACTCTCTTGTAATCTGCTTTTGAGAAGTAAATCAGAGGTTCTGAAAAATGTGATCAAATTTGAAAGGTTTTGTTGGCTCAGGTGTTGCTATCTGCACATAAAAGGATCATGAGTGTCTATTCATTACTTCACTGTTGGAGTATTTTAAACATGTCCTGATTCATGCTTTAACACAAAGGTTAAGTAAAGACACATTATAAAATCTGTCCTTGAAGACCTACAAATAGTAACTGTCTCAAATACTTATCTTTGTGCTTCATTAAACAAAGAAACCTTGAAACAAAGAAGTTTTAAATGAACATTAACAAAAATGTGCTCCCCCCATAGAAAATGAGTCATGTCAGAGAATGCTATCCTGTCCAGAGGCCTGTAACAGAAAGCACACCTGCACCATGAAAACAGATACATGCTTGCTTTATAAGCAAAGATGTGTCCATTTCAAGTTCTGTATCACTATTTTAAACTACATAGCTTAGCAGAGCAGGTGAAATTCACCACTGGAATGTAATTACAGAGGTCCAACAGTGAAGAATGAGCTAGGGGACAGATGGATATGCCAGGAGTGTGCACAGTTCAGTATTTGCCATGACCCAACATCATGCAGAGAGGCAGCAGCTGTGTACCTGCCCACCCCACCACCCAGCATGTGGCTGGGTTCACTCCTGAGCTAAAACATATTGGCCTCTCTGTGCCCAGCCCATTTCAAACAAGCACTTCGTAACTGCATAATCTCACTCACAGTGTTTCAAAAATACTGAGTTTTTAACTGAACCATAAATGGATAGTAAAGTATGTGTAGGCTAATTTTATTTATAATGGCAAGCTTTTATAACATTATCACAAGTTAATTGCCTGGATCATAAAGTATACCCTAGCCCTTTAAAGATAATATTAAAATCAAACATCCAATCTATGTTGTCTCTACCATGATTATGTATTTTTCAATTTAAAGTTTTGCATACACAGTCATTATAGCCAACCATTATTCGTTAGAGGTAGGAAAAAGTAACTTTCAGTGCTGCACATTTAATTTCATGAATCCTGCCAACAGTTCAGAATCTTCAGATCTATAAAAGAAACATTTTCTTTCAAACAAAAAAAACCCTCATGTGCCACTTTACTTTGTTACACTCTATACCAATCCACTACTGAAAGGTAGTTCAGAAAAATACCATTAAATATACTGCATCTATTCCAGAGTAATGGTTAAATTCGTTCTTGTGAAAAAGGGCAATTTAAAATGTCTACCACTAGAAAAATATTTAGCCAGGAAAGCATTAATAACTTTTATATGAAATTTCTCCCTTCCAGATAATCCTGTATAAACAAAGCAGTGAAATCTGCAGTTTCCCGTTTGGTTTTTTTTTGTCAGCCTGAGGACTCCAACCTCCCTATTCTTATCTGTTAGTTCCCACAACTATCCAAGTGGTACAGAATAATGGATCCAAGTCAAATGTGGTTTCATAATAGGTTACATTTGCAGCTGGTACATGCCAGCCCACTTGGGTTTTGCAGCACGGGAATTGTTACCTCACGTACAGACACCCAGATTTTACGGGGCATAGCTGCACTGGTCCCACAGCATGTAGCAGTAGCCAGGAATTTCCCCTAGCATGAATTCAGTAAATCACCACACAGGCAGCAGAAATTCATCAAAGCATGCCAGGTATGTATATGGACATATGCACAGAGGGATGTACAGTATCCAAGACCATACATAGCAATTGTTTCTATTATGAAGCAGCTCAGAAGCAATTTTGAAGAGGGGGGATGCTTATTTTCATACAAAATACAGACTTGAGAGTTCAGTTGGTGGAAGAAATCTGAATCTCTGTGCACATTTTGGGGAATAGTTATCAGTAAGCACACATTACACTCATGCTGGGAAGACCTGTTGTTCATAATAGCTGTGGCTTAATAGCTCAAATTACAGAATCACAGAATATTCTGAGGTGGAAGGGACCCACAAGGATCATCAAGCGGAACTCTTAAGTGAATGGCCCATACAGGGATCAAACACACAACCCTGGCATTATTAGCACCATGACCTAACCATCTGGCTACAGATCTTTCAAACAGAAGCAATTTGCTTGCAGCTGTCCATTATGAAAGACACCTGTTAAGTGATGAATTCCTAACAACATACAATCTGGATTCATCATAATTCTGAGAAATTTTCATATAATTTATTCATTTTTAAAAAGAGAAATATTCACATAAATCTCTTTCTCCATCTAGTTGTGTTTTACTCTACCAAATCACACAGTCATTTTAACATTGTGGCTTAATTCAATAAAATGTTCCATACATCTTGTCCAGAACAGCTAAACATGTGCTGGTAATCTTGTTAAGTGACAATGAACAGGGTAATGTAGCTGATAAATGCAGTTAAGAAAGAAAATTCTTTTTAGCCATCTTTTTCAAATTCTTTTAGGAAATGGAAAAGAAAAGAAAGCCTTTACCTCTGCTTAAAGGCCTTTTCACCCATCTCTCGAGCAGCTCTCTTAACTTCCTCAGGAACAGCATCCTTTTCAGCTTGAGATACTTGGTAAACCCTGTGGCCAGCGTCCAGTCGATACGGCCCACCTTTGCCACCTAACCCAGCAGTGTCTCTCCCACCTAAGATGGTTGGGATAAAAAACCATTAAGAATATACATTTGATAAAAAATAAGAGCATATTTTCTTTAAAGCTTCCATTGTCATCTACAGATATTCCAAAAATGTTGCTAACAAGACCCAGTTGAGATATTTCTTGCCAAAGGTTTTCAAAACCAAACAGCTATCATGGTAAAGGAGAACTCCCATGGAATACTTGCGTTTATAGCTCCTTGAGACCAGATTCATAATGGTTTCTGCCCTGTACAAAGGGGACCATAGAACATTTAAATGTAGTACATCTCCTGGAAGCTCCTTGGTACCAGACTCTGTCTTCTCCCTAGAATTTGTTGGTTTACACTGCTTCCAAATTACTTTATCTAGTGATCACTATCATGACCTATTAGAATTAGGAGGCATTTTGCCTGTTCTGTGTACTTCTCGCCTATACTACCTAAATTTCTGCAGCTACAGGGACATCTAAGAGAATGACAAACGACTCAGCCCAGTTTCTGTGGCTGCAAGCTTCTCATTCTCTATATGGCCAGTAAAAAGAAACAACAAAATATTGAAGAAGAGATCTGCTACATGCAGTTTAAGTTAGACACTGCAAATACTTCTTTTCACTGGCACTAAAATAACCCTGTATTGGGTAAAATAGCTCTAGACAGAGGATAGCTTTGTATAAAACCATTTTTGACTGGCACAGCACCTTCCTTGGATATCTGTCAATGATGCATTAAAAAAAGTAAGACAATGAAGAACCTGTTCCACCAGCCCACATATTTCCACCAACATGTGGCATGTTGTCTGGATCCACTTTTCCATGTTTGGGGGAACTGACATCCAAGCCACTCTCCCTCTCAATGGTTATCTGTAAAAGAGAGAAAGAAAGATGTAAATCCCTCTTATAGTAAAGAAAACACTCTAACAACCTAGTAATAACACAGCAGGTGTGCTGAGTAGCTGCAGGACCAGCATTAGTTCAATAAATGCACCATTCCACCTCAGAATAGAGCAGAGTAAAACGGGGCTCCCGAGTTCCACATTATACCCACATCTGAACTAAGACTACTGCCACGTCTGAACCACGCTGCATTCTGTTCATATCCACACTAGAAACTGCTTCCTGATAACTGCCCAACATAATTCAAAATCCCCCTGTAGACAGAATCACCTGTAGATCAAACACTTCTCAGAGTATTGTATATCCACAGCACCGCACATCCATTTACACATTTCATGTGCACCCAAATACAGCCTCACATTCCTTAGTGATGGGTAGATTGATGTTCCTTTCCTGAACAGGGACTAAAGAGATGAGACTCATCAGCAAATGGCCAGTTCAAATGACAGGCTCACACAATCCTCAACATCCCTGCCCTGACCACAGAAGTTCTACCGTGCTGGGTTTTCTAGACCTGTCAGCTGATGGCACTTTCCCCACTGACCCACAGCACAGCTGAACACCCAACAGCTGCCAGATGGTCAGGGCTGACTCACTTTAGGCTGGGGCTGGATCTAAGTGGGTGATTGAAGGTAAAAATACTCCTTCCCGTTATGAACTCTGAGTCATGTAGTAAATCAATGATTCATGTGTAAACTGCTCCTTACTAATCTTCTAGAATTTAGTGCCACTTTATTTTTTTTTTAAACGAAATCCAGTGACTGAGATGGAAAATTAATGTCTCTAACCACTGAAAATTAACTTTCTTCTTATCTATCATAATACATTTAATTCTCCAATGAATTTATGTGTCTCAATAGCTATGATTTATTGCCTTCTCAGAAGTTCACTGGCATTATCAGGGTTTTCACTGTAGAGCAGCTTAATCCTTGAATTCACTGACTTGCAGACTAGACTACATGCTGACATGAATTCCACACATGTTTTTGAACTGAAAACATGTGCTCTAACAGCACTGTCCTGGCAGCTATTCAAAACATCATTTTCTTTCCCTTTATAGAATTTATATCAATTCAAAGAGGTACAATACATCCTCTGTGAACCATGTCATTAGTGTAAAATCAAGATCTAATCTGATAAATTGCACTCATTTAACATTTGTATAGGGAGAAACACATAACCACAACAGCATGTTACTCTTAGGGTTATATACTTTCTTAGTTTAAGAGATTTTCTCCAAAATAAACCATTATTTTTTGCATAACCCATAGATTTAAAAACTATCAGAAACACTGGTTAACAAAAATTGCTGAATTTAGTTTAAAACAAAATTATAAACCCAAAATGATAGTGTCAGCCTCATGAATCAAAAGAAGATATTATTCTGTAATGAGAAACATGAAATTACTGAAAAATTTTACATGTTCATACTTCTGTATTCTTTATAGAAAAACATTCTTTCTGTAAAAGGAAGCTCTATGAAACAAACACAACTATAACCAGGGATGCAAATGTTGTATTCTATTTTTGTCAAGTTTTTCCACTGAAAAATTCCACTAAACATTTTGAAATACAAGCATTGTTTAAATCTTAAGTGAAAAGGTCTGCAGACAAAGGAGCTTTGTTGCTCATATGTATTTCTCAAGTATAAGTTGTTCATAAATAGTATTTCTAGTACACATGCACTAGACAAGTTTCTAATATGAACTTACTTTACAATAGTATTGATCTGATTAAAGCAGGTATTTGTAACTTTGAAATGGCATGTGGTTAATAGAAAATCTTCTATCTTATAATGATTTTTTGCTTTCTCTTCTTAAAAGGACACCAAACAGCCAACATTTAATTTCTGTTAAAACTTTGAAAAAAATTGCTTGAGAAAGAAGAAACAAGGAGAACAATCTATCATAGCTTAAAAATTCACTGTTTTTCTTTTTATGTATAGTTAATAGCCAAATGGATAAAATAATTGAAAATTCAATGATACTAGAAGGGAACACCACCAGCAGATGCGTAAATGTCATGCCAGTGAATTGGAGCAGTTTCATTTCCTTTTCTTTTAAGTACCATCTAAGCAGACAAAGGTAGTAGAATTTGCTAACTCTGAATACTTTAACAACCAATTTTTATTAGCATTGGTTTGCTGGGCTAATTATTTTTCAAATTAACCATATATGTAGAAACTGCATAATATTAGCACACCGTAGAATCCTCTAAAGAGAATCTTCTGGATGTACTTTCCTGGTTTTTCTTCAAGCTCTTAGATAATTCCCTTAGTGACTTGGCAGGCTTTTCTCCTTCCCATTCTCATATCTATGGAACGTAATTTTACAGGTTTCAAGGTAATTTTACAACCAACAACTTGTCTCTACTCTGAAACACTTCTATAAACTAGAAGTTAGACTACGAAATACCTATATTAGAATTGAAGATATATTTTATAAATAAATAAACAGTAAATCAACAAGTCTTGACATGAAATCAGAGGGAGGATGAGGAAAAAACTGAACCGAAAAACTTTTGGAAAATGATACATTCTTCAGTATGACAAATATAAAGAGATGGAAGAGCCATAGGTAAGTCACCCCTCTGGGGACTGGAGGAATTCTTGACATTAGGAACTATTGTAAAGGTAGATTTAAGGGGCAGGATCCAAAACTGGATGGATTAGGAACCTGAAAAACTGAAGAACACTCAGCAGGAAATATCTAGTTTGTCTGGAGTGAGAAGGAAGACAAGAAAAACAAGACCTAAAAATGAAGAAAGGACTCAAGCACCCCTAAAATCCACAGTAGCTTTGCCAAACTTATCTGATTGTAATTTCTAAAATAAGTTTTCTATTACTGTTATGATGCATATTTTTCAAATATATAAATAATTTCCTTGCTCAAAAGCTGACCTGTCCCACCCTGAATATTTTCCATTTGAATCTAATTGTAAGACTTCTATGAACTTTGTTTCTTTTAACATGAGTTTTGACTAATCACCCTTTCTTGAGAGAAATCTGTGCTCGTCCTTGCTATACATGCACTGAAAGGCACTATTCACTACTGCATCATTGTGCAGATTCCATACTGCCTGGTGTGCATATTATGGCTTTGTGAAACAACACAAGAATTCAGTCTAGCAGCCTTGAGCTCCAGCCATGAGGCACGGGTCAGAGTAGAATAGCTGGAAAAACATGATTTTTTCCTTCTGAAAGTTCCTTTTGATTTCCAAAATAACCACTGTTTCCAAAACATTCAGGGCACACATGTTTCAATTGTATATTATCTAAACTTGTTTATACATATTGGTGATTCAAAATCAGAATGTGAAAGCATTTTTTTCACTCCTTGTTTGGGCAGGTTTTTCTTCAAAGTCTTCATCACACAAGAAGCACAACTGCCATCCTCTCCTGGAATACACAACTCTTATTTTATTCTCTGTAGAGTCCAAATTGCCAGTAACCATCAATTATCTTCGTCTCTGGTTTCAAATATTCTTGTTCTCTCATTTTCTTTGACTATATTATATTCTCAGGCACTTACAGCAATAGGCAATGGGTACATTCAGAAGGACTTTGTGATGCAGGCTCTGTAGGTCTTCCAAAGTCAATGAAGCAAACAAAAATTTTATGTGAGAAGAATATGAATATTTCAGATCAGAAAGATGCCAAAAGAATGTGCTTTTCTTAAGGGGCATGAAAGGAGTGCTAAGAAAGAGGGAAATTAGGAAACAACAACAAATACCACAACTTGTTAATGCTTTGACTTAATTTTCTGGTCCTGCCTCTTACACATCCATTATCTCCTGACAGTAAGGGTAGCCAGGCAGGAACAGAACTAAATATGCATTTTACATTCAGTGAGAGACACATGGTATCTGAACAACTTGTTCTAGGTCAGTTCCTTCTGAAAATTATGAATGTATGCCAAAATGATTTTACATGGCTACACTTTTTTTCTTTTTTTTTCTGACAACACTGGGATTCTAAGAGTGAACTGCATAGGGAAAACTGATACAAACACATTCAGTTTGGAAACTAAGTGATCTTATCATCCTTCATGAAGAAGATAAAGAGGCTCAAAAAAGTCAGTTACATGATTTACTGCACTCAACAACACAGTGAAACCAGGTGTTTCACATCTGTGCCATATTTATGCCAAACAGCCATTAAACACATACCAATCTGTGATAGTGGCCTCTGTGAAGATGAGTCAGAAGCTGGTAGTTTTGTCTAGACTTCAGCTGGCCAGACAAACTACGGTATTTTGTGTACCAAACAAATTTTAACTATTTTGGAAGTGGATCTAGAACCACATTCATGCCAGTTAAGTGAATGTGGGATTGAATTATATTGAATTCTGATGTGAAATCATCTAATTTAATAACATTAACCACTGGAGAGTAACGAAGCATTGGCATACTTTTGACACTTCTATAATCTGTCTCAGACAGAAGCTGTATTTGTTGAGGATCACACAGCTGACCCAGATACACTGTGCATTGCCCCTACAAGACACTGTCACAGCTATGGGAAGAAAAGAGCTTGCATGAACACATTAGAAAACACCCCACAATAAAAGCATGGGAACTATGGAGACAGATGCTGTACTCTATTAAAATTATTTATGTCCCACACATATCCATATTTCATTCTAACATATGAGTTATTTTTACAACACAGTACTTCCCTTTTGAGTTCAGAATTAATTTTCTTCTAATGTATTGCAAAAAAATCTGTCTCTCTGAATAAAACTGACCAAAAGCATTATCTAATTTAGCTTCAGCTGATTTTGTACAAGTGACCTTAATGACATTTTAACATCCAGTAATCTTATTCCTACATTGCAGCAAAACTGAGAAGAAAAAAATATCTTTTAAAAAGAAGATTCACCACTCAAAGGCAGTCCCAAGCAGCACAACTGTGCAGTTCTGTATCTTAACAAGTACTATTCAAAGTACATCTGGATTGAATGTATATTAATAGCTCTATTATTAACATGTTTATAATAGTAACGAATGTAATGGGTAAAAGACACTTAGCAAAGTCAACTGAAATGAACATTTCAGTAGATCTATTATTCAGTCATTCATGTTTCAGAGTATTGACAACATTCCTCCAAGCATTTTAAGCCATACATCAGCTCCTCATTCTTCAAGTCTTATAACTAAAGACTAAAGCCAACTAACTAAAGACTAAAATTCCTCGAATTGTATTTATTGTGGAGACAGGGAAAGAGAAGGAATTTCATCTCTTCCTGTCTCATCTCACTTGAAATTTTATTTATTCCTGGGACGTTCATGCAAGAGATTGAGCCAACAGCTCTCACTGTCCAAACCTCCATTACGGTTGTGTAAGAAGCTAACTCTCTAAAACAAGGGGCAGAACATGTACTCAGACTTAACTGCTGGCAGAAAGAGAAATCATGGTTACAGGTTAGGAAATACCTTTTTGAATTTGTAAGCAGAAGTCAGAGAAGCCTGAAAATATTTCTAGGTTTGAACAGAAATGTAATCAAGGAGTGACAGTTTCCAGTAAAATGTGAAGGACTTTTTCTGTAATGATGACTGGGATGCAACTGGCATGCAGATAATTTTTTTGGTTATAGATATTCCTGCCATCCTGCCCTGTAACTGACACTGCAACACTGCAAATTGGCTAGAGTGGATGGTCTTTTAATACAGCAGCTTACTTTTGTATCCCGACAGGGTTAACTTCATTAAAATTCCTGAAGGGTGCAGGAGGTGTCAGCGCCTTTCATTCAGGACTGCTTGTCAGAAAAGCTCCTTTGTGGGGCTCACAGCAACAAAAGCAAGTTTCTGCCTCAGGACTGGCAAAGAAACTCTCGTTTCCAAAGGGGGCGAGCTGCCTCATGTACAGGGGAACAGACCTTTCACCTCTTAGTTTTAATTATCTCTGGCCCTGACAGGACAAACCCATATCTAATCCTCTTACATAAAACACAATGCTTATTTTAATACTCCAGGTACAAAAAGAGGGGAAAAACCCCACTCTAATTCCAGGCTTACATCCTGGTGAAATTTTTACTTTAAAAATAGTCTGTATTTCCATTCTTCAAACCTCCCAAATCAAGTATTTCTTATCCTTTTGGGAATGTTTAAGCAGAGCTGGGCATTTCTTATAGGCTTTTACATCTTCATAATAGAAATAAACGGAATTCCTCCTTGTTGCATGTGGTGACAAGGAACCAACCTCTCTACTAAGCTCTTTTAAGCATTCAGTGGATGATTCCACATAGAACACATTTACTAAAGCTGCAACCAGCATGATTTCATGTGTCACAACTTAATAAATGCATACAAATTATACAAGCAAACAGAGACACAGCTGCAGTATTTACAGCTGTAAAGAATATTTCTGTAGGAAAATCTTTAGAAAGAAAATTTTAAGGCACCCAAATATTCTTTTCACAAGCACTTATTCCACTATTAGTAATAAAACTGCATTATTGGTTGTTTCTTATTGTTGATTGAGGAAAATAGGGAAAAGAATGTGTGCACTAAGATTTGAGGTAGAATACACTTTGTACGATTCAGGTGCTAGGTTCAATGTAAATTAAGAAGGCGTGCATTAGCTTAATCAGTTGCATGATTAGACAGTCCTGGAAAGTGGGCAGATGCAGGCTGGCAAGATCCCATTCTTCATTTACTCTTTTTATCATAAAGGAAAGAACTCTTCCAAGATCCAAATTAGAAGATACCTGCTTTTATCATAACATATCCGAGATATGGAAGGAAAGAATTAATCTGATATTTTGCCTTTTCATTAATATAAAACATATTAAACAGGGCCGTTTACGGTCAGTGAAGAATATGAGTTACTTTCCATAGCAGGCACTAAATTATGGCTGAAAAATATTAGTTATATTAATACAAACCTACTAGAAACACTATAAAGTTAAAATATTTAACTCACTTTCTTCATTAGTGCTGTAGACAAAGATTGAGGACGTATCAGAAGAATATTGCAGGAAAAGAAGAGAAAATCTTGTAGATTTTTGCCTTATGGGTGATTTGGGAGACGGTAATTACTTCATCAAAATCAGTGCAAAACCTGCTTTCACTCTCATACATTATTATGAAAAAAGATTGACTTTGACTGTAACAAAACATGACTGTACTCCATGTGAAAAATGCATTAAGTAATCCATCCCATAGTGGCACAGAATATTAGGAAATGTATTCCATGGAATGCAGAATGTATTTCTGCAGATGTGCAAAAGACTGATTTTTGCCTGAAACAAAATAATTGTTCTCTTCCATTCCTGAGCTTCTCCAACCTTAAACCTCTTAGTATTATCTAAGGCTGCATTTAACAGGTCACAAGAACATACCTTCCTCCAACACATTCTTTATCAGCAGCACAAATATATGCATTACATTCTCAAAGAGCATACAGAAGTTCCATATCAGGCAGATCAAAGGCTAACCTGCCTGTTCCATGGTGGCTTTACACTCTACCATAAAATTGATTCCACTAAAGAGAGAAAGAAAACTTTTTACAATCTACTTATACAAACTAGTAAGAGAAAGGCATAAATATGCAAAAAAACCTTCTAATGGCTTCTGTTATGTTCACTTGTACTGTACCATGCGCAGCTTTTTCCTATATACTGAAAATTAATAGCATAATTTCTGTTCACAACAACAGCACAAAACTGAGCCCCCAAGTAAGTTTTCCACAGAAAAGATATTTAGTCTTAGACAAGACAAGAAAATGTGTGAAATGCATTCTATTTCTTCAATTGTATCCTGAAATGAAAAAAACATTTATCGCACTGCAGTATAAAACTTTTAATATGTTTTCTTTGATCATTTGACTTCATTTTGATTTTCTATCTGGTCGGTAAAACTTTGCAAGAGTTCAAAATGAACTAATGAAGCTTCATGCATCACCTGACTCCTGTGAACATTTAATTCTAAAAGTAGCATTTAAAATTCATGCAGACATTAAGCTTCTGTCTTGAATACCAAAATTGTTGAAAGCATCATAACTTTGATGGCATTTTAGAAAAGTGAATCTGGATGGGGAAGAGGTAGAGATTTGGAGTGAAACTTATAAAAAGGTGTATCTGGCTTGCAAATGAAGTTTATATACACCAGTTAAAAAAACCAAACCACAGTACAAAATGCTGCTGTGGGCTCTTTTTTGAACTAAATGCTCTCACTCTAAGAACCAACTCAGAAACTCTGCACAGTAAATGTATTAGAATATTTTGCCCACAAATATACACTGTGTGGCTTAAAAGCTGGAAAACTAAATAAAGTAATGAGAGACTATAATACATTTATTTCATGTAATGGATCTTCTGCTATGTAAACACCTGTGTAAAGTCCACTTTCCTCGTTCATTATTTAAAATTCCCTAGTCAATTCTATTCAACTGTAAGATGTGAGCTCATCATCTTTTTAGTATTCTAATCCACTATGAAATATTATCAGAGCAGACAGATAATGTCTAGCTTTGTTATTTATCTTGACTACTACACACCTCCTAACGTCAATGAACTCAGAAAACACTGAATTTGGTTTCTTCCAGAGTGCTGTGAATAATCAACAGAAATATGGGATAAGAGAACACATTATGTCAGCTTGGAATGGTCCAAACTGAAGACCACAGGGTAAAAAGAAACTTGAAAAAAATTACATGTGGAAGGAGAAAAGCCTGATTTTCTGTATACCTAGGATCTTCTCAACTCTGTCCTTAAGAAGCAGAGGCAGAAGTTATTTAATATCTACTTCATTGTTTTCTTTTCTAAAGGAAGGCCTCTTATATTTGGAATTACTGTAACATATCAGATTATTTAAATTTTCCCTATGTTTGTCCTTTCACTAATCAGGGAACCACTTTCATAAAGGCAGAATTATCAGTCTGCATTTGTCTTGCTGGAATGGGCAGGATTTCACTGGTGTTAGGAGCTCCAACCTTTATGTCAGCAATGTGCACTGCTGCAGACTTTTTGAGATCTTCAAGACGGTGTGTTGAGGTAATATTTTCTCCCATGAGAATTTTGGGCTTCCACAGGAAGGTCAGAGGAAGAAAGGGGAACTTTGTGCTGGATCAGTCTGCTCTAATAGAAAGTGAAGGTTATTTCCCTCCTTCTCTTCGTCTCTCTGCTCTAATTATACTGGAAGATCTCTTTAGGAAAGAGAATGTATTTTAGACATGTTTGTACAGTGCTTCCAACAAGGGCCTCACTCAAGCTGAGGAAATTCATATTAGAAAAGGCATCTGACAGAGAACCAATGATCTTTATCTGAGCTGCTTTATCCCATAAACAGTTTTAGAGATACGAATTTATTTAGCTCTGTGAGTTTCCGGCTTTCCAGTCTCATGTTTCCTCACACTCAGATGCCTTCATTCAAGGGCTGGTACACAGCTGCTAGTCCTCAGCTGAGTAAATTATATGGTCTGGGAAGAGGTCACAGACCTAAACTGTGGATTTGGGGCTCATGGATCTCAGAACTGGAAATGATATCAAACCATAACTTGCAATCCATCTATTGACCAGATAACTCTGCAATCTGCAGTATTTCAAGATTTTTCAGGATCCCGTGCAGCTCTGCAGAATGCCATCATATGGTTATTCCAAACTTACAGAAACTCTCCACTGCATGTATTTCTTATAATTTATGGGGTTTGCACCGACAGTATTTTAAAACTGAGGGAAATCACTGTTATTAGCCCACTGATGCCCTCATGTGGTCAGAAAGACTGCTAGTGAAAAATAGAGAACAGGGGGGTGGTGGGAAGAAGGACTGGCCACTCTTGCTAAAGGTCATACTTTTGTCTCAATTCAAGAACTGCAGCTTTGCCCAGTTCAGTCTTAACATCAGGAAAAGGCTGGATTTTCATTATGTTATAAAGTACAATGTCCCTTTTTAAAAAGGGAGAAAACCCCCCAACTATCAGTATAGATTAAAGTAGATTCTGAGCAGTAAATATAAGCAAGCTGGAATTACTGAAACTCCTGAATCAATTATCCTTTAGACAAATATCCAACCCAAAAAATTAAATTTCGTCAGGTGAACTCACATTACCCTGAACTTTAAAGTACAGCTTCAGAAAATAAAAAGAAAAAAAAGGATGTATTCAATAAAATAAAAAATATTAATTCACTTAAGGGGTGAATACTTCATGTAGAGGTCTACACGATTAGTTGCATGGAATACAAATGGAATAAATGAGANTGAGAGTTGTGGCTATCTCATCATAGCTACGCAGCAGCGGCGTTAACTATTCAAGGAAGGGAATAAAGTCGTCCTTATCCAAATCGACTTCCAACTCTTGCTCATTATGAAATACAGTCCCTGAGGGACTGGCTACCTGCAAAGTTATGATGATCTCTTCAGGTAATTCTAATTCAAGAGAACCAATGTCCAGGTATGACAACCGGGGAACAACATTGAGCATGTGTGTGTGTGTGTGCAAATATAAACATGTACCTGTGTGTGAATACATTGATATACACACTCAACTACATATGCACATGCCCCACCTAACTTAACGTGATTGGGCTTCTTTTAACTTCAACAGTAAATGTGACATTTTTGGCATTATGAATACCTCAGGAATGTACTCAACTTTGACTCCAGTTGAACATTTAGGTCAGATGAAGTCACAAAAGCAAAATGAGGAAAAAATGGGAGAAAACATCTCCAGGTTGATCCTTGTTTCTGGAAGGGCCTGGTTTCATACTAAGATGTCTCTCTTACACACTTCCTTTGGACTGACACACCTACAAAGAAGTATGTGATTTTTTAAGCTCAGTGTTGCCCATCAGTCTTAAGACTAGAGAGCTGGGATGATGTAGGTGTTGTATTATTCAGGTTCTACACAGCACATGCACTTGCTCATGGGTAAATTTACTTTATCTATTTTTAAACAGCTGGTATTAGCAAAGCTGGTGCCCACTTATTTCACATGTGCTATATCTTTGCTCTGCTCTGTCCCACACTATGCGATGTTGACATCATATTGGTTGAACCTGAATCATCTACAAAACCCACCTGAACTCTTACAGGAGATATAAACTAAGCCAAAGTTTCACCTTTTTAAGTTTCTGAAGAAAACCACACATTACAGAACAGTTATGTAGAGTGGGGCTCTGTCATTGGCCAAAGAAACATAAGCAACATCCATCCTTGAAGAAGAAGTGTACTGTAGAACAAGCAGGCCTTGACCTTTAAGATCTGGGATGTACCAGGAAATTGTGACCCTGTTTTAGGACAGCAGAAAGATGGGAAAATGGAAAGAAGTCTCTTTTTTTTCTCCTTGCCAACTATTCGCTTAGATGTAAATATGAATTAATTTCCAACTAAGTACCTGAATGTTTATGAGGAAGGCTTCCTATACTGAAAATGAGAGAGAACAGTCCACAGGAAATCAAAATAGTTACAATCGCAACTACTTAACTCATTAGGCCTTCATATATAGCCACATACAGAGGGCACTACTGCAATTTCAAAAACCCATCTCATGCATGTAGGAGATGATATAACTACTGCAGGTTCCACAAATACATTGAACGACAGACACAAAAAAATCCCCCACCCAAATAAAGCCCTAAAAAGTCTTAGTTTACAAGAATTTTTTTTTTTTAATCATCAATCAGATCACTTCTTTGGACAGTCTTGGTACTGAAATGACAGGAGACTATCCTCAGCTTCAGGATGTCACTTTGCATGGTGATATTACCTAGATCAAGACTACACTTGGATTTCAAAAAATGTTGTGAATTTAATTTTGAGTTCAGATATATATTAGCATAAACCAGATGACAAAGCTTTTGCAATCTTTGACTAAGTACACTTTTATGCACTCTACAGGTTTGGGTATGTTCTGGGACTTCTGAAAACAATGGCATTCTGAGTACATAGCATAAAACATTTTGGACAACAGTCTACAGCAGGAGAACTTTAAGTGGAATGAATACAGAACTAAATGTTTTTGCTAATAGTCACAGATAAATGCCTTAACATCTATTGAAATACCTCTAAATGATGCACGTTTTAATTATTTTTATCTAAGCATTGTACTTTATCTAAATGAGACATACCACTAAATAATGCTTACGGAGAGACATTATCCGAACTATATTAGAATGTAATCAGTGCTGTTCTATTTAACTTCTGTCAATAACCCTTTGATGAAAAAAAGTAACACAAGCTTATCAATGTCTGCCTATTGCCATGAAACTTTTAGAGTAAGATTTTTAAAAATAAATTGTCTTTCAAATTTTCTTCTGGTATTTGATAATGAAATGACCTTGTCAGAGACAAGGAAAAACAGTGAAAAAGCTCAACAGTTTTTGGAGTAGAGTTAACAGCTTTAGAAAATACAGTATTTTGTTTAGATTTTGTATTTCAGACACTCCAATTTAAACATTTCAGAATACTGTAGTATTATTTTGAGTTGAAAACTTCAATAAATGACAAAAAATTCTGACCTGCCTGTATAAATGCAGGCTTACGTAAACGCATTCCATATTTTGAGAAACTAATTGGGTAGCCTCAAGACTTCAGCAGTTTGAACTCTGCTGAGTATGTCAACAATACAAAACACATGTTGACTATTTTGGAGATTGCCACAAATTATATCAAGGAAACCTAATTACTGATTGCAAATGGAACAGCTGTTTGTTTTCCTCTGTTTCATTGCTTATGTATATCCAGCCTCCTTCTCAGAGCTAATGTGTTTCTGAAAGCAAAAATGCAGCACTAGAAGATAGTACCAATAGTTCCAACAGTTCCAACTGAAGCCTGTTTGAAGATTTGATTCCAATTCTTTGAAACTATATTTATATTGAAAGCCCTCTAATTCTTTTTTCTCTAAAATGTCAGGAAGATTCAAAGAGTTTGCGTGTGTTTCTGCAGATCAGTGGTTCCCAACCACCCGGACAGGTCTCGGATTGGTCTAAGAATATCACCACGAAGGGATAATAAGCTTCGCTAAGCCTGTGGCAGCTTTGTGGGAAGCAACAATGGCAGTTTTTAGGGAAGGGGAAATAGGAGGTGTGTGGGTGATATGTGGAACATTGACAATTCTCTTAAAGTGAGTTTCTGCTATGAGATGATTGGGAATGATGGGTTAAGTCAAAGAATTAGAGAAACCTCATTAGACTCCAAGTTACTTAACACGAGCATGCGCATGAAACATACAAAAGGAGCTGATTTTCATACACTTGAATGAACAGATCAATACACGGCTGCAAAATATGTCAAATTTTGCAAAAACAGGTATCAGGAAATACTTAGCTGCAGCATTCTTAGCAAAGTAATTGTCCCTAGATCAAGAGACAAGTTCTTGATATACTCAATTACACAGGGAAGCTACATGAATATGTTTTTAAGCTAATAGGATCCTTTCATTTCCAGAAATGAATGCCTTAATAAAGTACTGCTTTTATGTCTAGACCTATTGAAAAATTAAGTAGGAAAGGTGAAGGCCTTCAAATCCAATTAGCAAGTACAGAGTTTACACAGCAACCACGTATCTATTATCTTATTGGCGATTACATAAAATAAAAGACCTAATTTATTTCTTATTGCTGCAATGCCTTTGTAAACAAGGCATTGGCTTCTTAGGTCTCATCTTTCCATTTAAAGCAGAGCAAAAAATGTAAAGTCGGGAAACAGAAGTTAGTGATAATCATGCAAGTCAGAAGATCACATAGGAGGCTTTGTTCCAGCCCTTTAGCACAAATCAATCAGCCTGTTATTTCAGTTCTGACAAACCACTGGCTTGACACAGGAAAAAAGAAAGATATTCTAAGGAGACTTTATCCTGGAATGTCCCTAGTAGTGAGGCAGGCTGTCAGTGGAGAGAAATTCTACAGCAGATCTTGAAAACTGCTTTGTGACTGTGGGAAAACTTCTTCGCCTTCTTCAAAATGGCTACTTGAGATTACTAGTTAAATGACTTAAATTTTCTTATGCCGTGTACTTTCCAAGCCAGTATTGTCTAATAATTTGTTGGCTATTATTGACAATATAGTAATATTGTTGAATAAAATTACAAGTTATTAAAAAAAAAGGAAACAGGAAAAAAAAGCACCTGTTAAAACTAGTTAAACTCTCTGGACTGGTGTAAACCAACTGTATCTGACCATAAGATGGCGCTAGTGTTCCTGCACTGGCAATGAACATGGCACTGGCAAAGCCACGACTGTCAAGCACAAAGGTGCTACTTGGTAAGAGTTTCCTTTTCTCATAACTTTTATGAATGGCATTTGCTGAGGTCCAGTAACAAGAACACATCACTTCTTGCCCAAGTCTCTGTAACAGCAGAACATCTTGTAGAAAAGGAGCAAAGAGGGGGAAAAGAAAGTAAAAGGCATTTTGGCCTAATACACCTCATTCACAAAAAACCCTAGCCAAAATCAGAGAGAGATCAAGTTAAGAATAGACTCATGCTGTTTCCCCATTCTAATTAAAGATGCAATTGAACAGTCCTGAATGTTCCCTCTGTGTTGCAAAGGTCATCACACATATTAGCCAGTACATTAACACTTGCATATACACACATACATGCACAGACACCATACATGTAAATGCTGTGTATTTTCTGCATGTACATGAGAACATTACACATGAGAACGTGGCTCTATGGAGATCCTTGCAACTCTGCTCAGCTGAGAAAATTATGAAGATTAGCAAAGGCTCTACTGTGAATTCAAGGCATCTTTCACCCAGCTTTCAAGTTTCTTTTTCCAAGTAAAACCCCAATTTTTTTTTTCCAAGAATTTGAACTCTGGAAAAGTATATCCTTTTCTTCAAAATTAATTTCATTATTCTACATTCTGAAAGTTACAGTTAAAAATCAGCAGGAGATTAAGAATTTATTTGCATTTAATTGCACCGGAATTTGGCAAAAATACAAACAGTGTAAGACAAAGAGTCTGTCAGTAACTATAATTACAGGGGTTACAAAATGTTTTTAAATTAAGCTACTGTGCCTCTTTTTTTTCAGGGAAGAAGTCTATTAAATTTTTGTCACAGGTACACTTCTACTTCACAGCTCTCCCCTCAGCTCCTTTCCCAGCTGAAAACTCATCCATAGCTCATTTTGTTACATGTTTTTCAGTTCAGCTTTGTGAAGTCCTACCTGCACAGGACGACCATCTTGTTGGCCAATCATGTTCCTCCAATCCTGTAGTGACCGCTGGAGGCTCTCCAGCCCAGTCTCCCAGAGCCTCACACCTCCTCCCATGTCCACGGTAACCAAACCTACTTTGCCCAGCGGTGCCAGCAGGGCATCAGCATCAGAGATCTTAGAGAGCCAAGATGTATATGGAGAGAGAGACTGTGACCTGAAAAACAAGAATTAATGTGATTTTTCTTGAAGCTGCAATTAAAAGGGGGATGAGAATTTCTGCAGTTAAGGTGACAATTATATGAAATTACATCCTCATTTCAGGACAGACTATTACTAAGCCCTGCCAACCCACTATTTTATCTGAAACCTTCCACCTACTGAAACTGGACATAGCCAATGTGTAAGAAGCAGTATAAAAGACCAGGCTGAAAGGCAATATGTTGCCAAAACCACTGCTGTAGTTTAAATACACTGCTTTATCTAATCTATCTAAAAATAGTCCGTCTTTAGAAGAAAACTATTAAGAATATAAAAAATGTAAAAAGATGCTACAGAAAAGTATAAAACTAAAAAAGAAATAAAACATGATTGGAGCACTGAGGAAAATATATTTCCATCAAATTAGAGTAACACCTTTCTCTAGTGCTTTAATAAAATATTAAGATTTAAATACTCATTTAACAATGTCACAGCTTCATGTACAGAAAATCATAGCACTTTTTTAAACAGTCAACTTGCTGACAAAAATTTACTGCTGAAAGAGAGGACCTAAAGGTACATAACATGAAGGGAAACGTAGGGAAGAATCGATGCATTTTTCAGTACTGTTAATTATATGCATAAATGACTTGGCAACCTGCACTAATGGCAAAATTAATAATTTTCAAAAATATAAGAAGGAGCAACACATATGCTTCTACCTATGACTGAAACCACCATGTACTAAGTCAACTGAAAAAGAGTTATCTTAGCATTTGACCGGGCTAACTTTGCCAGAAGGAAGAAAGATTGTTAGATTTTAACAGAGAACTACTAATATATATATGATGAAAACTCACTTTACTCATCAGTTCTTACTGGAGTACATTTTTAAATCTGGACTTCTGCTCAGATCTGCCATTCACAGCTTAAATCCTAATGCTAGTTTAAGGTTTACAATGTTAAAATATGGCATTGTAATTTCTGTTATTTCCTATAAAATCCTAGTGAAAAATAAAGTGTTTCCTCACTATTTTTATGGTAATGTCTTTAATTTTTGAATGACTATGTAAGATGCAAGCCAATGGACCAATTATAAAATGGTGAACAGTGCAAAATTAATTCTCTATTAATTAAAATAGTCCCCAGATTATTAATGAACCAGAATGATTTTAAATGAGAATAAATACTGTCAAAATCAACATTGAATGGACAGAATAAAAAAAAAGTATAAAATTCATGTGTGAGTTTCATACATCTGCTATTTAAATATGCAAAGTTGAGACACTGACATTTAAAACAAAGATGTTTATTATCATTGCAGTAGAAAATGACAATTTGAGACCAAAATATATCTTTATATGATAAAACATTTGCAAATACTCTCTACAGTTGTGTGAGAGACTGATGTTAAAATCCAACAGAAGCCATTTAATTTATCATACAAGATACTTGTGTATTGTGCAAGATACTTGGGAATGTATACTTTCCAAAGAGAGGAGGACAGAGAAGCTCAAGCTATTTTCAAAGTGAACTTTATATTGGACCAAAATTTCATTCTTGGTTTCCTAACACCTAGCACTGGATCATTTTGCCTGTCTTTCTCAGATCCTAAAGATAGTGAAAAAGGAAAAGAAAATAAAGACAGCAAACCATAATGAAACAGCTTGAGAATAAAGTGGATGGAAGAGAGGGAAGGAACAAAGGGAATAAAAATCAGAAGATAAAGCTACCTTTCATATTTACTAATTAATTGCTACATTTTCATTGGCATCACCTAGTAAAAATAGATAAATAATGTTGAGAAAAATATACTGCAATGTTTACAGAATTTTACACTAGGTATGAATTAGTCTTACTTTCCACATCAAAAGCAGTATTTGCTTGTCCTGAAATAATAATAGACACTAAATTCTCTTTACTCTTCCTCTAAGATGTGCTCTAATCAATAAAGTCAGTTACCTAGGAACTGCAATGTATTTGATTTTCTTTGAGTTAAGATCTGTTACTTCCAAGTATCCAGCAGCTGGTGGAGGAGTGACATCTGAAAATAAACAAACATGTCATTTTCCTGCTGCATGATTAACTGGTTATTGCATTTGCATTTAGCAGATTAAATTTAAACATTTTATTATACAGTACTTGTCAGAAAATGATAAGCTTTCATATTCAATACAGGAATATAACTTGCAAATAAGGAATTGTTTTATTATTATGATAGTGAGTAATCAGACAGTTACAGTTACAAAAGAACAATGTATTTGTATGGTAAATGTCAAAATTACACATAAATTGTGAGCAGCTCTGCTCACAAAAGCACTATTCAAGCATTACTGCAATCCCTAACTCGCTGCTTTTACCTGTCACTGAAGGTAATGTCAGTTGTATATCTGACTTTAAAAGTGTATTGAGGAACATTTCAAAACATTGTGTTTATGACTTCCACGTGAAAACTTCTCAATAATACTAACCTAAACACTGTTCCCTTGAATTGAACCGCTCTTTTTGGACGTAAATTCTCAGTATGCAAATATTTTATAACTTTATATTAAACTGCCATGGACTATCAAGCATTAAATATTCTGTTTATGGACAGTTTAATGAATACAGCTAATATACAGTCCTTCCCTCAGAAATAAATTTGTGTTGGTGTGCCTACACTGGCTTTTGCCAACTTATCAGTACACTGCGCCTGGGCTCAGAAGGGGCCTCCAGTTAGGAGCTGACTTTCATCTGCCTGGAGTAAATTGAGGCAGTTTTTCAGAAAAGAAACCAGAAGACTGAATCACACTGCCCAGTACGAGTACAAAATGTCATTGTCACAAGATGAAAGCAAGTCTAGGTTTTCTTCTGAAACAACCCATCTTTCACCTCCTTGAAATGCAGGAGTCTGACCTTACTGCAGAAGTGTTGATGCTTGCACAGAGCACACACACAGAAAAGACCAGTAAGATCAGCAGCTTAAGGAGATCTAATATTCAAATGAGCACATAGAACAACCCACAGCAGCACTTTATGCATACCTAATGTATCTAAATGTCTATAGTATTCATGCCTACAGTAGCACATCTATTGACTTTACTCATCTTCAGAAAAATGGGAATATCAAACACATCAGAAATGGGAAAAAAGTCTGGAAAAATGCAGGTTCGTGGGCCAAAGACCACTTTTTGTTTTCCCTGGATTTTGTTACTGTTTCAAAATGTGCTCTCTCTCTTTTGTTAGTAATGAAGAATAAGATACACTTTAAAAATTCTGATGAAGATCTAGAACAAGGGCAGATACTGAACTAGAAAGGGTAGAACTGTGGGATAAGAATTAAAAATTAAGTTAATAAATTAGAGAAAGAACAGAAATCAAACAAATTAAAGACAATAAAAAGACAAAGGACTGCAGAGCAGGGAGCAGACAAAAAGGCAATCAAATGTTTAAATGCTACATAAGAACAGCTGGCTAGGCCCCAGAACCTTGAGAATGAAACATGAACATCAGACATGTGCAGCTTGTTCTTCTTTTGCCAAAGCCTGAAGGAGAGGAGCAGCTATGCACAGCTCTAGACACCAAACTTCAAGGAAAGCAGACACAATGTTCAGTTCTGGGCTCCTCAGTGCAAGGGAGACATGGAGCTCCTGGAGCAGGTCCAGTGGAGGGCTATGAAGATGATGAGGAGATTGGAGCAACTCTCTTATGAGGAAAGGCTGAGGGACCATGGCCTGCTCAGCCTCAAGAAAAGACAGCTGAGAGGCGACCTCATCACTGTCTACCAGTATCTAAAGGGATGGTGTTAGAGGATGGGCCAGGCTCTGCTCTGTGGTGCCAAGCAATTGGACAAGAGGCAACAGACAGAAACTGATGCTCCACCTGAACATAAGAAAAAACTTCTTCACTGTGATGGTGACTGAACACTGGAACTGGATTCCCAGAGAGGTTGTGGAGTTTCTTTCCCTGGAGAAGAACGGTTTGGACACAATCCTGAGTAACATACTCTAGAGGACCCTGCTGAGCAGGGAGATTGGATCAGATGACCTCAAGTGGTCCCTTCCAGCCTTACCCATTCTGTGATTCTGTGACATGAAACAGTCCTGAGGATGAACAAAGAGGTCAGAACAGATGGGTTATAAGGACAAATGCAAGGATTTTTTTTTTTGTCTAAACAGATTTTTTTTTAAAAAAACACATCCAGTCCTATTGAGAAGATCATTATAAAGAGAGTAATATTATCCTGAGTGAGTGAAGGTGACATGAAGTATTCAGTTTTGTCTAGAGAGAGAAAAGATGGACACCATGAAAAGCTTTTCTTATACAAGGAGAGCAAAGCAATGCAATAGGCCAATTGTCTGATAAACATCAGTTAAGAAGAGACTACATGTGTCATCCTGTCCCTATATAAATAGGTGGACCAGATGATGTGTCAAGGCTGTTCTGGTAACATTGTGTGTTACACTGCATGTTCCAGTTACTGTCATACTCACAGAGATACACTCTCAGTAATAGGCTGTTATTTTATGTTCATCTATAGAAAGTCCGAGAATCCAAGTAAATATTTGCTCTCAAGTAGCCCCTCGTCTCTATAGTCTTGTTTTTAGAATAAACATTAATTCTTCTTTGCTGGAGTTTGCCATGATCTCTCGTCTGAGTTTATATTTTGTGTCCATACATCTATTTGGCAGTCTTTTGGGAAATTATTACTTGATGTAATTTCTTTTCAAATATAACTATAATTTGTTTTACAGCTCCAATAAAACATATAAGCAACCATTTCTTTGCTTATTGTTCCTGGAACAGCTTCAGTAATACATATTGGAATTATGCTACATATGCTAGAGTTTGGATGAGTACTTTGAATTATTAATAGAAATGGAAAGCTGTATGCCAGAACTGACCAGTTGTCCAAGAAGATGAGAAAGAAAGTCTGATAGATTGGGAAACAAAATCAAAAATATAAAACAACTTCTCAAAGGCAACAGAAGACAATAGTGCAAGAACTTCAAGGCACTGACACATTCAATTTCATGTAGCAGGATGCCTTTGCTTCACTTTACCATTTCTCAGGGAAGGATACAACTTTCACAGGTAAGTAACTACAGGTTTCCAATGCAGAAACAATAAAACACAGTTAGGAATAAGCAACACTGAGTTTCAAGTGACCAAAACTGTTAAGCAGCAACTGGTAGCAGTTAAATGTGTATTCAATTAAATATTCTGTCAATTAGTGAGACTGAGAGGCAAACTGCAGAAGAAAAAATAGCCCATCAGGCAAGGTTACAAGAACAGAATCTCAAATGGGCATCGTAAGGACTACTACCTTATTATCTCATCTTCCAAGTGAGCGCAAAGACACATGCTTCTCTTTTTCTGTCTTCCCTTTTTCATTTGGAAATATTTTTGATTTGTGCCATAACAATGGCAACATTAGCTCCCTCTAACCTAGTATCCTATCTCCAAAAGTAGTTAGATGCTTGAAATGTGTACAAACAGACAAGTGCACACGGTATTTTCCTCAAGTCACCAACCAGTTCCAATCTAGGGTCTTCTTAAACTCAATGTTGTGTCTGTGGTTTTATATCTAGGTATTTAGTTAACTTTCCAGGAGGTTGTCCAGTTTTCTTTTGGATCCACATTTCAGCATCCACAACATCCTTTGGGAAGCGGTTTCACAGGTTAGTATGCTATAAAGAACTATGTCTTGTCTGTTTTGATGAAGTTCCTAATAGCTTCATTAGCTGCTCCCTAACTCTGGTACTGAGCACAAAATTGTTGTTCTTTCCATATCTCCATACCATACATGGTTTTGTAGACCTTTACCATATGTCCCTTTCCTAATCTTGTCTTCACATGTTGGAGGGTTGGCCAATGCAACCTTGTTCATTCTTGTTGTCTTTTCCTGAACTTACCCCAGTTCAGCCTTCTCCCATCTTGAGATGGAGGACCAAAACTGAGCAGTGTTAAGGCTACATGGATTTGCACAACAGCACAAAGAGGTTTTCTGCTTTTTTCTGTTTCTTCCTTAGGAATTCTTAACATTTGATTTGCTTTTTTCAACTGTTACTGAGCTTTGAGCTGCTATCTTAATGAATCATCTATCATGACAGCAAAACAATGCTTGTGTTATCATCATCCCTATCTTTTCTATGTAGAATTAGGATTTTGCCTTCCTCCACATATTTATCTATACTGAATTTCACCTGTTATTTCTATTGCATTCAGAATTGTAGTCCTTCTCATAATTCTTCATGGAAAATCCTTCCAACCATGAATAATAACCACCGTCACCAGCACTGTTACCTCAGTGTTAATTAATTTTTCCATTTTTTTCACAACATGCTGAGTAGCACAGGTCGCTGTAGGATTTCCCTCATAGCTCCTCCTCCACTAGAAAATCCAGCCATTAACTGATAAATGGAAATGCCTTGAAAAAATCCTGAAAAAGTCTATGGAACAGAAAACCTAGAGTCTTGCTCAGGTCCCATTTAATTGAATTGGTAAGGTTATACTAAATGTGATTCAGTTAAAATCAGTCTTTGTAATTCATAAATTAAAATATCATTCAGAATATAAAAATCAATTATAATGATCTTCAAGGCATGAAATCTTTCAACTTAAGTGGCCATAAAGCACTGTACAAACTTCATATAATTTTCTATACATTTAAAGCTACCAATCCCTATTCATGAATATATTTCACCACAGCTGAGAAAAAAAAAATTAAACTGCTTGATCAGACAGAAGCCAATTCTAAGACTGATAATATCCTCAGGTTACTGGTATCCTGGATTCATGAAGAATGTCCCCTGGTTTTTAATTTTAATAACCTAGCAATACAAGGTGTTACATATCACAGCAATTTAAAAGGCTTTTAGAAATAGCAGTTAAGATCTCAGTTGAGGTATCATTTGGAAGTTCTGAGGGAAGATACCTCCCTCACTCCCAAATTAGTAAACTAGTTTTAACAAAAGCTCAGAAGATTTACCTTCTGAAACATCTACGTCAGATCCAGATCCTTTTTTTTCCTTTTTCTGTGAAAGCCTGAAAAAAAGTGACCCAGTCTGATCCTTCAGCAGTTTATAAAGTATGAGAAGATTACAGCCTGAAGTTGTATAATTAGTTCCAAGATTCTAACTCCAACTAATTTTATTAAGTTTAATCTTTTTAAGAGGTAATCTTTCCTTCAGTTACAAAAGGAGGTAACTGAAGTTTTCCACCCTATTGATATCCTTGACTTGGCTTCTTAAGTCAAGTGAATATTTTATTCTCTTGGTAATAAATAAAAGGGTTTCTCTACACAGGGAAGTTGATCTGTGTTAAATGAGGACAGGCAGATTAGATCATTCATTCTGTTTGAGTTAATTTGGAATAAAATGTTTATTCTGGGACAGACAGTTCACACACAGACTAAATCAGGAATAGCTTCTTGTGCTGATGAAATCAAGCCATTCTACCACATACAAATATTGGGGGCATTTTCTCTTTTGATAGTAAACTTTGGAGATTCCTAGAGGTAATTAATGCAAAACTCACAAATGCTGTTATTTAGCACCAATTGGTATATTTTTAGTTATTGGCTGAAGAAGCTAAAATTATAATGATAACAGAAAGCTTGGCATGAGAGCACAAAAATGTCTGAAGATCTTAGTCTACACCTGCTTTATTAGTGTCAGAACGGAGGATGGTTTTGCTGCATGTGAATGTCGTTCATGCAACATTGTCTTGGACAGGAGAAGAACTAAAAAGTCTGTGTCTCTTCAGTCTGGAGAGCAGGCAGGAGTGACTAGAGTTTGCCAAGTTGTGAAAGTGATGGTTAAGGTGAATGCAGAACTGTTACTCACCCAAGCCTGCAATGCTAGAAAAAGGGGCACCTGATAAATCTGGTAAGAGCTCAGTTGATCACAAAAACATCATGAACTTGTGAGTTTGCTGTGGAGATGTACAGCTTCAAAGAGGGACCAGATAAACTTGTGGACAACAGGTCCATAAAAGGAGATTTACAGACACAGGGATGTCCTCTGCAATATCCCCAGCAAAACAAGTGCAAATGTTGAGACAGTACGAAGAGAAAAACAAAAAGTGGACAAGGTCACGTGCACTTCCAAAATAACCTCTCCTATTGTCCCTGCTGGGGATAGAATTCTGAGTTAGTCAGACAACAGGTTTATCACTGCATCGATGTGTGACTCTGAGCAGAAGCTGGAAATACTGGTGAAGGCCAATTGCTGAACTGGAATGATCATATTCCATTAGCGGGTTTCCTGTGCAGACAGAGGGAAATCCTATCCACTGAGATACTCACAGTGTAGACACCCTGTTAATTCCTCAGAAGTATAATTCAGCATGCTAATAAGATCCAAATTAATTTTAAAACTAAGTGCAACTACACTCATTCCTTCTCAAATACTTGCTCTGTGACTATTTAAGAACATTCTGGAAAAATAAATGAGTGTCAGCAGATTACAAAACAAAAACCAAGGGTATGGCAGCACAAGTATATGAACCTCTTACCTTTTGGGTATATGTCTTTCAAAGGCACATCTCCAGGTGCTAAAATTCTGACTATTTGATTAGAAGCCAATAAAGTTACACAATTGGTTTGTTTTGCAGCTCCTGTTTTCCTCTGGGCTCCATAATAAAATGGATCAGAAGGAGAAGCACGTTTGTGACTCAGAGAGGAGTTTCTTTTCCAGCTATACACTTCACTAGGAGACTGTAAAAGAGAAGAAAGAACTACTGAAGAAAACATTACTATTGTTAAGTCCAAGAACAAACATTTCTTGGTAAGTTCCACTTCTTATTTAATTTCAGATCAAATGTGGCTATTGTGGTTACTTCTTATGCTACCACATGACAAGGAATGACCTGGATTATTTTGTCACCAAAAACTCCTATAGGGGTGAAAACCAACAGACCATCTACATGAGTTTTAGGCATCAAGATGTGCTGAAGATCTGAAGTTGAACTGACTTTATTTTTTTTTAATTGAACCAGGAACAGAAAGCATTGAAATAACCTAATTTGGAATCAACTATGTAACAAATTGTTAGATTTCCACTAATATAGATAAATGCAAACAGATATTTCAGTAATAAATTCAAAGCTAAGCAATAAGGCTGGGACTTAGCTCCAGGTTCAGAGATTTAAGTGTAGGTCTCCACATGAAAGCCAGTGGCTCCATCTCCCAGCATGATCAAAAGAGCCTGGAGGAAAAATCATCTTGAAGGTCTCTGTGTTTGGTAAACTGAGCACTGCTATTACAAATAAGAGCTCAGATATGTTGTTCATACTAAACACCTATACCACTAGCACTAAACACTGACACTGAAATTTTGCCCCATCACTCTTACATTCACCCTTAGCACTCCCTCCTTGAAATTCACACGGACTTCTAAAACTATGTATGAGGAAAGATGGTGCCTCAGTCTAAATCAGGCAGAGCCAAAAATGCTTCATCACCCACACTGGTGTGTTAGTATTGAAGTGTGCAGCATCTGTAGTACTCTCTCCTCTAGATCACCTCTCTTTACCAGCAATAAATTCACAGCTATTTTAAATAATATGAAAAGCTAGAATAAACAATATGGTAATATAAAACCAAACCAAGGAAAACTCAAAAGCTGATTGCAAAGACTATCTTAGTGACAAAAACGTATTTTTGAATCATTTTGGATTTCAAAGAATTTTCTTCTGTCATTTGGCTTTCCCAAAATTCATGTCTGTTAACACTTACATTTTCTAATTTGCCCCAATTTATTAAACAAACATGACATACAATTATTTATTCCATAATCACTACTCTTTTTATATACCATTAAGTGGCAAATATTAAAAAAGTCTGAAGAATTAAACATACTGTTTGTATTTTCCCTGTGTTTGCCTTTACTCCTTGCAACAGCCCTAGCCATTACACTGCTAAGTTTCACTTTCTTTTCTGGTCCTTTTCTAACTGTGTCACGGCAGTAAGCACACTTACACGCAGTATTTACACTTAGCCACATTATTCAGTAGTGATGGGGCTTTATAGTTTTGCTATCGTTTTCAGTATCTTTTTTTTCCTTTTCTAGAATCTAGTCTTGCTGCATGCTGGACAAAAAGTTCACACTGAAGAGTTCAAAATTATACTGATACCCTTTTTCTCAGTGGTTATGCTTAATTAAAAAATGGTAAAAATATGTGATTTAGAAAATATTACTCTAGCCAGCACTGTTCAGAGCTTACCAAAAATGAATTCTGTCTGTGCTAGACATAGTGTTATCCCATTTATTATTACTTAAAAAACCACCAACATCCCTCTAGATTAGACTACCCTAACAAATCATGTCTACTACATTAATTTGTTCCTTACTGTCACTCCCTTCTTTTTCCAAATCATTTGGTAAACAGGTACTTAACAGGTTATGGAATAAATGAGACCATATTATTTCATTGTATAATAATGCTGAGTATTTACCAAGAGGTCTGGGAAACCAATAACAATAGTAGCATAATTATGTTCATCTGAGAAGATCCTGTTGGGGGAGCTGATCTTTTGTCCCACAGCTGCACTGAGGTTCTCTGAAGATAGCTGGTCAGTTGAAACTGCATGAGGCACACACAATTCTGACACTAAACAGGGAAATTAAACAAAATTAAAGTCATTAAATCCAGATGTGCAATAGGAAACGATATTAACTGTAAGAGTGCTGAGCACTAAACACTGCTATTACTTTGAACATAAAATTACTAAAAAGCAGAAGATCTGATTATACTGTACTATAACACAGAGGAGAAGGAAGTAATTCTATTTTTGTAAAGTTAAGTACTTAAAATCAGGAAATACTAGCTTTGTAGTTGCTTATACCACTTAATTTTGCCCTCTACTGTACAAATGAAGCAGGAAGCCTATGGAATAGAACAGCATGTGATCTCATTGAAAATTGTTATAATGCAAATGCACCAAAAGGCAAAACATAGGTTTGCACAGGTAAGTGTCAGTGTGACATTTCTCGGTGACTCTCTTGCTGTCTTTGAAATTTAAATAATGTTGTTTGTAATGCATTTCTGTTATAAATGCTGCTCTGGTTTTCCTTGTCTTTAAGCTAAGGAAAACTGAATCTCTGTGCATCTGCAAGAGCCCTCTACCTTGCCTCAAATTACCAACACAGTCAGAACCTGCTATCTTTAGTTCTGCACTGTTTCCATTTTGATGAGCAGACTATCTTGTTTACATGGCAGTGGGAGAAAATCCTCCCTCAAAGGATAAATGGTCTGGGTCAGCAGTAAACCCACACTGGTCTACCTTATTTTTAGTTCTCCTGCCACAGCTTCTGCTTCAAAGAACAAGAACAGGCTGAAGATGTTACAGCTGGAGTTTGCTGCATGATTTGGAAAAAGGTGAACAGGGGATATGATAACATTTTAGACTGGAAAGGAAGAAATGAGATAACAATGGGGAAAAACAGCACAGAAAGCATGCAGCAATAAACTGCTCACAAATACCTTGAGACTGGAAATTATAATAATATTTCTATCCATCTGAGGAATGATACTCCAGAATGGTTTCTAAAGAAGGTAGTAACAGGAAGGAAACTACTGTGCTCTGATAGTGCTTGATAAGTTGGAAGAGTAAACTGTACAAGAGTTAGAAAGGATTCTAGATATTTAGGCTATGGTTAGTTTTTGGTATCCACCTGGTTGCTGTTTATGTAAAATAAGCCCTATTATTTGTCAATAACATTTGTTTGTACCATGTTTACACTGTGTTAATCTCATTTTTCTTACTTATGCTAGCCACAAGAACCAGAACAAAACTTGTTCCTCCTTTAAGAGATATTAAAGTGGTTTCTCTGTTTGTTTCCTCTGTCTCTCTGATACATAATGGCTAAAACCTATGAATTGTTAGGTGGGATGCACATGTACTTCCAGTCTTATTAAACCAAGTAGACTAAAGATTTTGTGCACAGTGATCAAATGCTCAGGGTTGAAAATGCTATCAGATTTGAAGATAGGCAGATCTTACCAGACAGAATGACAACCATTGGAGATTTTTGCCTTACTCTGTAACTAAGACATGCCTCAATGCCTAGCACCATCTGGGAATTGTACTGATCAAATTCCCCCTATCTTTTAACACAGGTGTGATGGCTTCAATGGCCTCCTGCACACTGTCAACAGAACTACAGAAACTGTGACTTCCATTCTATTTTAACAGTAGGTGGTTTGTATTTTTCTAAGGGTTGGGAAATGTTTTCTAGCTCATCTGAGTAGCAGACCTGCAACAGTCTACAGCCTGGACTCATTAATTCATTTGTTCCCTTCTATTCCTGTTCTAATTCCTGCCTAGTCATCTTTCTTCCTTTTCCATCCTACATGCTTGTCTGTTTGCTGAAAAGACCATGACTGAGGGTCTTGAATACTACGATGAAACAAAACTGCTTTATTCAAACCACTTGAAGTTTGAGCATGGAATGTGCCATGCCTTGAGAAAAGATACTATTAGCCAAACACGGTAAGGGGGGCAAAAACAGAATCAGAGAGATGGTTACTCAGACCTTTAAAGAGCCTTGTTTGTGCAGCAGCAAACAGAAATGATAAAAAAGAAAAAAGGAAAAAAGGAACTAGCCAAGCTTGCGTTCAATACCTGTTGTTAAGCCAAATCCCATGTCAGCTGGCTCTTCACTCAATGCATGCAGCTGGCAAACCTCACTGTCTTGAGCTTCCATATGGGCACGCTTGGTTAAAAGAAATTTCCTGTAAAGGATACACATTTATAATAATTCCCGATTACACTTGTAACTCTAAACAAGGACTTTTATCTTCTGGAACAATGAAAACATTCTACATTTATATAAACAAGGTTATCAACACCTTTTGCTAAAACTAAATATAATTTCCCAAACATCTGTGAGATAGGAAAGGGTAGGCCAGCAAGTGGTAGATTTGTCTTCTGGTAACTATTTACACACTTGCATTTGCTGTGCATTCATAAAAATGAGACAGCAGAGTAACATTTCTTTCATATGACCATGAAAGTAAAGGAAGCAGACTCTAACTCTGGATAACATGTCTGTATTTTCAGGGATAGGTCCACCAACATTCTCATTTCTAAAGTTCAATACCACCTCTGTAAAATTAATGTTAACACACATACAATCAAAGCTAGTCTAGACTTTCAGAGGCTGGCATATCCTCTTCATTTCCTACTCTAAAAGCCTATCTGCATTTTCACCACAGCAAATCTGCACCTTAAATACCCAATTTTTAACTCCAGCCAGTCTCACAAACAGAAAAAACCGAGTTTGAGAGCAGGAGTGAAACTCCTGAACACAACCGAGACACAAACAAGAAATAATGCCGTCAGGAAAACTAGGCTGAACTAACTTATTTGTTTCGTTTTCCACCAAGAGCCACCGGTCTTCAGCCACCAGGAAAACAGATTTCAGGCTGATCGGAAGTGAGATGGTGTGAGTTTGACCCTCCAATACATCCAGTACAATAAGGTGGTTTCTATAAAATTGGAAGCCAAGAAAAGAATAATCAGATAGGGATATATACAAGGAGATCTGATATAAATCAATTTAATACAAGGATATAATTTTCTCTCACCCTGTTTCTTTGTAGAACACCAGCCAGTTTTTGTGTGAAAACTCTCGGCACATTTTGTAGTTGCTCTGTATAAAAATACATCATAGGGCAATTAATGATTGTTAGATTTGTCCCAGTGAGTTTCCCTGACTCCTCTCAAAGTGCACTTGTTTTTTTCCTTTATTTAGAAGAATCCACAGCTTTAATTGCCTCTCAAAATGCTATCTAGCTTGCCTTGTTCCTAGCCATAAACTGGATCATAACTGAGTTCATTATTTTGGACATACTTTGTTGTAACAAAATGTTCCATTATTTCCAGTTCTAGCCCTAAAAAGGGATATTTTAAAGACACGTATCTTCAGGCAACTTACTTATATTTTTTATATCAATATTCCATAACAATGCTATTTTATGTGTAAGACATTTAAACATACATAAGAGTAAACAATTAAATGCTTGGGCTATAAAACCAGGAAAAACTTAATCATCCTGGGGCAGTTTTTCCAATCCTGACATTTGCTTTTAAAAAAACTTAGTGTAATAGGGGCAGGTGCTATTCCTCACCATCTCTTCCTTGTTGCTCCACCAAGATGTTCTCTTAGGAGAGTCTTGAGCATCTGGTGAGAGCAAAAGTCGGCGAAGAGCACCATTGCTTGTATCCAGCAACAACACAACATTGCTCTGTAAATGAAAAGCAGATCCATGTACATCTCAAGCCCATTTAAGAGACTACAACAAATCTGTCTGAAGCACTTGCACAACTTGAGCCACTTAGGACATTTTGAAAAGATCATCTAGATTTTATTGCAAAATGTGAGCTGGATTTTCTTGGTTCATTTCAAAGTTCATAGAGAAATTGAATTGTAAGTACATGCAAGGGCTGGAATGATATTGCAGTTTTTCCATAGCGTTTTATCTATAGCTCTCACATTCACTTCTGCATAACTTCTAGGAACAGGACTAGTATTGTTTACATGTCTAAGATGCAGCTACAGGTAAGAGACATACCAATCAGTTCTGCCAAGGCACTAAAATATTTCACTTCAGTTTTTATGTTTTCTTACCATTTCTCTATTGTACCCATTGCTTAAGTTCCACTGAAGGTGAAAAACTGATGAAAGAAGAAATGGCTGAGTACTTTCTCTCCAAGTTCATACTTCTGATACTGTGGAGCCTATTAAATATCCCAGGGTATGACAATCCTCCTGTGACCTGCACACTCTTGACAACTTATAGTGTCAGAGGTAGGACAGCTGTTGGAGGACAGCAGGATGACTCAAGAGGATGGAGACCAGAAGCAGATGCAAATCTCCATGTATCACAAGAAAAGTATGGTGTGCTAAATTTTGAACTTCAGATTTCTCATTTGTTCCTCAATGCCCAAGGGTTAACACATGCTATCAAATTAGGGGGGCTTTTTAAACATTTCTTTTTGCAAAGTACTACAGCTGCTCCTAATGTGTTTAACTAAGAATTCAAGAAAATTGTCATTCAGGGCCAACCTTAACTGCATCAAATGAAATTTAGAAGGTACAAAGGAATAAGTTAATTAAGCCTTGGGTTCAATTTTTTGTTTGCCATTCAAGGAAATGTTCACTTCTGCAAGGACATTAGGTTCTGCAAGGACATACTAAAAGTAAACTGCCTACGTACAACATGTGCAGTAACACACAATAGACGTTAAGGAAGTAAAACATAAATTCCCACGAATTCCCCTAAATAAAACAAATACAAACAATCTGAGTCACAGCAGTTTTGTTCTTTTTGGGTACTCTTCATACTTTCACTAGAAATACTTGTGAGAGTTAACTTTAATAATGACAATAATTTGAAGCTAAATATGGAAAAGTATTTAAAATATTATCATGTTACTTGGAGCATTTGGGAATTTCAGTTCAAGTTCAATATTTCTAAAAAAGGAAGCTTGCTTATGTATTACAAACCAAAATTATAGAAATGTGGTTCAGGAAAAAAAATTAGGACATTCACTCTGGATTTTGGTTTCCTGCCATATTTCATTTATACAATTCTGAAACAGCATTAGCCTTCCACGTGAGATAAAGAACACATACAAATCAATTACATTCTTCCAATTAGTGGTAAATTTCTGAGAGCAATTGGTAGTATAAAAAGCTTCTTTACTCCACCCCTTTTGATGTTAATGGTTTCCTTCTGTGCTAAGTGACTGATGTATATTCTGTCTGTGTTTAAGAATAGATTTTTGCGTCACTTGTGAACACATCCAAGAGCAGCTCTGGCAACTCTTCAAGTGGGCTGGGAAAAGACGTTGGTGTGCAATTCCGCTGTGTTTGTTCTTGACTGGGAGAAAAGTAACCTTTGGGCGACCTCCTGACCCCAATGTCTGGAATTCCAAACTCTGGACAGATGCAATAACCAATCTTGTGAAGTGGTGTGCCTTTATTTTTAGTTACTGCAAAGTTTCCCTTTCCTTACTGCTGCTTTTATTTTAACCAGCATTTTCCTCTAAAAAGTTCTTAAACCAAACAGGTCTGTGACTTCATTTTGCTGGTATGGGAATTTGTTCCTTATGGTTTTGCAGACAGAGGGGAGCTTGGGGAAGTTTCAGAGTGGGACAGTGCAAATAACTCAGTTTAACATTCTTGTATTCTTCTCCCCAAATTCACTGTTGGTTTTGATCTCTTCTGCCCTTGATGCTCATGTCATGAGCAAGCAAGCTGCAAACACAGATTCTTCTTAGCTGTCAGCTTCAGACTGAGGCTGATCCTTAGCTTGGCAGGGTAATCATACATCCTCTTGCCTCCTGTCCCACCTTTTCTCACTCAAGGATCCCTTGAGTGATAGAAACGTAACACTCCTGACACTGTAAATATTAGGCACAGATACAAACATTAACACACTGTTCATCAGGTTCAATTGGAAAAAGTCTGTGCAAGAATTTATGGTTTGGGGCTCAAACTGTCGCATCTGCAGAGGTAGGGAAAGGTATGCAAGTAGATTACTGGTGTTGTAATTAATGCAACTGGTGTCTTCAGATGATTTGGGAGACTATTGTACTCAAGATTTCAGAGAACTG
Source organism: Aleadryas rufinucha (assembly GCA_013397815.1). Classification (NCBI taxonomy): domain Eukaryota; kingdom Metazoa; phylum Chordata; class Aves; order Passeriformes; genus Aleadryas; species Aleadryas rufinucha. Next base: position 273,332 of record VZTH01018447.1, on the reverse strand, counting down.
AGAACAACAAGTAGTGGTATAAACTTTGTGCTTATGGAAAATGAGCCTTCTCCCATTCTACACAAGGTGCATACATTTCTATATAAGCAGACCTTTAGTGTAAGGTGTACTCATAGAAAAGGAAAGTCTTTTATAAAGAAAAAAAAAAGAGAACTGTCGCTGTTGAGCGCTAGCCGAGTGCAAGAACCAGACTGGATCGGGTGAGGCGGAATTCTGATTTTATTATTTAATTCTAAAACTTACATAGACTTTTAAAAGTTTCTCCGGATTGGGTCAATTCAAAACCTCCCCCTAGGCCCATAGGCCAGGTAGAACTGCCCATCTTTCCAGAGACAGTTTCAATAACATCCAAACCTTATCTTTATTTATAGAACACAGGGAGAAGAAGAGAAAAATTCCCATGGGAAAGAATCCGTGCTACCACAGAGAACTAGTTTCTGAAGAAAACAAGAAAATACACCATTTGTTCTGAAGACTTACATCAGAATATTACGGGGACTAGAGGTTACAGAACTTACTACTACTATGTTACTGGTACTTCCATATTCAGGTCCTCCCTTGTGCTTCAGGCCAGATCACAAACTCTTAAAAGAAGTCTTCTTTTAAAAAATGGTTGCCAGCTTCTACATAGTGAGTGAGGTGGATCTCTGTGTCAGCTTCTGTGCCACAGACTCCCTCACTCCCTTGTTATCAGAGAGCTTTGACAGAACTGCAGGAGCAGGTGGGACAGGGAAAAGCATTTCCCTCCGTCCCCACCCCACTTCCTGACCAAGAAAGACAAAAGCAGAGTTAAAGGATGCTGGCAGGACACTGCCCGAACAAAGCTTGTTGTGCTCCCTGAGGTTGACTGTAGGTTACTCTGTTTGTCCACTTGTAGCCTTTCAACACAGTAAAGTGCTTGTAAAAAAACCTGGAAGTGTGCTGTTAATTTATAGGCAAATCAATTCTCCATGTGCAGTTTGTTCCTACAACCCCACATAAAATCATGCACAAAAATTATCAAAATTCTTTTCCGTCTGTACTTGCTCTTCTTCTGAGCAGTAGAACTGATAGATGCAGAAAGAAAAAGAGAAGTGCATAAGGTGGGCAAAAAGCTTTAGGAGAAAACAGGAGTAGGTCCTAAAGTACTTGTGGGGAGGACAGATGCCAGAGGCATTGCTGCTTTGAAAAGATGAATGCAATTCCCATCTTACAAAGAAGTTACTTGAGATTTCTGAAGAGTCCTTTCAAAGTCTATGAGTTTAGCCTGAACAAAAAGATAGAGTCAAAACAGCTTGCACTTACTGAGACCAATGGCCACTATGAGGAATAAAATCATCTATCCTTTCTTCCAAGAAGATGTAAATGTGGTTTAAAATTAGATAAATCTCCCACTTGCGCCATTAAGTTAAATCTCTGAGGAGTTTACTTTCAGTAAAATTTCATTTAAAAGGACAGGAAGGAATGGTGATTTTTCATTTTATTTCACTGGAGGGCTCTACTGAATCTAGATGGATGTCATCTGGGAACAAGATAAAACATACAAGCTTATTTGAAGAGCCACAACATCATCATCATCTCATCTTTTCCAATAAGGTTATCATCCATTTTAAATTGTTCTTTTTTATAACTTAGTCAGAAACATTCATTTACAAAGACCTTTATTAAAAGAAAAAAATGGAAAAAACCTGCTCTTGGTATTGTCTAATTAATGGATTATATTATTTATGAAATAGCAGCTGCCAAGTGGCCCTTTTATTTAATAAATGCAAGTTCTTATTTCTAAAAATATTGTTAATACTTCTTAGTCTTTTTGCAACTAAACAAGGATTAATCTCTAAAGCATCAAATTATTTATAATATTTATAAAATTATTTATATTACTTGTTTTTCTTGTTTTGTTTGATGCACCCCTGGCACAACCAGCTAACTCTTGTAGCCTTGCCCAAAATGCAGATATGCCTTCTTAACATGTGAATAGTGCAAGTTCTGAGTTTCGCCTGCCAGTGATCTTAGCACACCCAAATGTAGGCATCTTGACTATATGTCAAGCACCCTTCTGTAGTCAGTGGAAAGAGAGAGGCACTTTCAGAGGGCAATTAAACATGTTCTACATAAGCTGAGATGAAATGCTCTTGAGGTCACCTTTATTCTCCCAGCAAATACAGGAGGTACTTGGATGATTATCTTAGACCATACGCTTACCTGCTAACATCAATAATAATGGATTAAATTTCATACATAGCAACATCCACCTCATTTCACAGGTGCACAAAGCACATGATTTTTCCATGGCTCCACTGCAGGAAGAGTTAGGAATAAAACCTAAGTTCTATGTGAAAAAATTACATTGCTTGACAATCCCTCTTGTGATTCAGTGGGAACTAGAGATCCTAACACTTGAACCCCAACATAAGGAAGGATAGCAGTGGTGTGAAGACTATAACAGCAGCACACGTCTAACCTGTGCTTTGGTGCCTCACTTAAAAACCAATCCCAAATAAATTACCAGTGTAGCCCAGGGATACGAGCATATGGTATACAAGAGAATATTTTTTCTTCTCTTTTTGTTTTCTGTTCAAGTTGCTTATTAAAGTTCTCAAGAAGTCTAAAATTACTTTGGAATGGTGTCCTAAGTATAGGACTTTTTGCAACCAAGTTTGTAATTAAATGAAACATATTTTCACGAACAGTGAGTAAGGTCTGCCTTAATGGTAAAAATATCTAAAAAGTCCTAAGATAATGCAAAACATTCTGAATATTTTAATTCTGTATTATTTTTCAGTCTAAAACAGGCTTATTTACAGACAGGATGTATTCACCTGTAGCACTTGCCAAGAAAGGCAAGTCTGAAACTGGCAATATTTAGCTTTGTCAGAGAAAAAGATGAGAATACAGCATGACTGAAGTAATCTGGAAAGGGACACTGAACTACCACAGTCTCTCCATAGAACAAATTTTATTTCAGAGTCTGAAAAATATATCTCTTATACTATCACCAAAGGATATATTTCATGAGAACAGCCAAAACCAGACTCTGAGATAACTACCTAAAGCTTCACAGAAGAACTTTCATTTCTGACACCAAATGCTACTGTGATTTGGTTAAAAACAAAATGGTAGGAATTTTTGAGACTTAGAAAGCAAAGAATATTGCTGGCTTCATATTAAAAAGTGTGAGACATTCTGAACATTCTTAGATACAAGACAGACTGCCATCTGTTTTAATTTCCTGCATCAACTGCACCAAAAAGAACCAAGAATTATTTAGAACCAAACAAAAGTGCTACGTGCATCTCAAAATAGCCCAAATGGTATTTCTATAGCTGTTCAACAAGCAGGTAACCTCAGAATCCTATTTTTTCCAGTCTGCCTTGGAAAGTATCCAATAGGCAGCTGCACCTGCATAGGCAGTTCTACCAAAGGCAGAAGAATCGTGTTTCTCATAAGGCACTGAGCTTAACTGTAGCATTTGACATGAGAAAGTGGCATCAACACTTGACAAGTGTTCCTGGAACAACAGTATTGCAGAAACACCAGAAATGACTGAAAACTATTAACACCCCAACTCAACGTAGGAAAGGTTCTTCTAGATTGAAGTATCTCACCTACAAAAAATCGACAGAAAAAATTCAAAGAAAGGAAAACCCAGACAACAATAATGACCAGATTTAATGCCCATATCAAACCACAGTGACTGGTAGGTAGCATAATAAACTATTATTAATATTAAAAAATGAACAGTAGCAGCCTGGTATACACTGTTGTGTCCTCCCACTCCTGGGCAAAGAGGTTTTGAATTGAAAATGTTACAATCAGTTCACAGGTTTTGAATTGGAAATGTTACAATCAGTTCACAGATAGTAAGGGAAAGTGCAAAGTATGCAATAGTTGACTTTAAAAAAAGCATTCGCGTCAAACCAACACTGAAATTGCCAGTGGTTTTCAATTTGCATTGCTGATGTCAAGGCTTACCTAGTCTTCCTTTTAGTCTCGACACTTCACGTTACAGAACAAGAAATATAAGGATTCATGAAACAAATCACAAATAAGCAACATTTTATTTTGTGACTCAGAAAACGTCTCTTTTATATACTATTTGAAAAGTAAAAGGGGGATGAGATCGGAGCAGAACTTAAGTTCACATAAAACACTTTACTCTGCACCTTACAAACATATGTTGTTTGACTGAGACTCCCGAACTTAATCCACTCTCCCCCTTTGTCCCATAAAGGCCAATCTTCCTCTATCAGTAAGAGAAGATAAGCAGGTAGAACTCAGCTTCAAGAATGGAAGAGGACATTGTCCAGCTAAAGAGTGTAAGAGGAAAATCTCCATATAAAAACTAACGCTGAGGGCAACTCCCAAGCTACAAGTACAGTAAAAGAGAGAACATTCAGCAGGAGGTAGCCTTGTCCAGACTATTTCAGTCTATAGAGGCAGAGTCCCCAGTGATCTACTCTCATGATACTACTTTGCTCATGACTAAACATTTAGCTGGAATTTAATTTTTTTTACCTCCTCTTCATGTAGAACCACTTGACCTTTAAGTGGATTTCCCAGTGGTGCTGCAGTCACAAAAGGTTGCCAGACACTTCCAACTGTTCTTGGGAAGAGGTCATAAAGATCCACAAAGTATCCACTCTTACTAGAAATGTTCATGAAGTACAAGGAAACAGGATTGCATGTAGTAACATAAAGAACATTTTCATGTTCCTCTTCTGAAATAAGAAAACAAAATAGTGAAAGGCTACTGACATTGTCCATTTCTCTTCTGGAAATAGATATGTCATGAACTTGGCATATTATATAGCAAAAAGTACTGAAAAATTACCACTGTTGACAAGGGAGATAAAGAGAAACGATCTCTTGATATTAACTAAATGTTAACAGGCAGAATCATGCCACAACACTATTAACTCTAAACAAGTAGTCCAAGACATATTTGTGCAGGCATGACTGCAGTGTCTGCCAGCTGCTAGTATGTTCATCTGATTTTGTTTGTTTATCATCTTGGTTTTTCTTCTTTCTCTATCCCATCCTCCCTTTAAACTCATGTATTTATTAATTAAACATGGGTTGAATGCAAACTGTTGAACTGTTCAGAACTTTTCACATAAGCCAATTCCTGAATAATTTCAGACAATTCCTGAAACCAATACAAAGCTACCTAGTTTCTGTTTCGTTGCCATGAAAGTCTGCTAACGTATTTATAAATTGGACTGCAAGTAGAAAAAGCAGCATTCCAGTATTGATCATTAATGATCCGTTTATAATACATAATAATGTTTAGACATGCTTAATGATGAACCCTAAAAACATTTATGAATACTCCCAATGGTGCAATTCACTTTGGGACATAAGCTGCAGAGGTAACTAAAGGCAAGCTTGGTCCAGCAAGAAAGAATCAGTATAAGCACAGAGGAAAAAAGCACAGCACTCTCCAGGTTAAAAGATGCATATTAAAACTGAATTGAGAGAGGAAAAGTCAAAGAATCACTTTTGTCAAGTAATGCAGTGTTGAACACACAAAATTAACAAACTTGCAATTTCGTGGCTGTGTTCTACTTTAATTACAAATCTTTCTCTTAGTTTGAGAAAGATGCATATCCTTACAACGACCACAATGACTCAGTGAAATTTCAGTGGACTATTTTTGTATTTCACCTACTATTAAAAAAAAAAAAGTTATTATTCCTAAAGTCTACTCCCATACTCTATATTTTTAATTCCCATATTACTATTCCTAGTATTACTCCTATACTCTATTACAAGCATACCTAGAAATACACACTATAAATGCACTGAATTGCTGTTATTACACTTGAAATCCCTCATATTGCCCTTTTATATTCTGCCACTGGCTTTTGGCAAGCACTTATGAACTCAACAGCCCAATTATTCCTCATCTCCAGGACATCTCACCTATTTGTAACACTACAGATCATTACAGAAGTCAGTAGCCTTTCTTACTTTACCTTTTGTTACCGTGACATCGCCAACTAAGTTAATTTCATCTAAAGGCAGTGTCCAATAAGCAAGTTCTTCTGTGAAACTGAGGGACCTGGCTTCATGTCGTTCCAGTGGAAAGCCTTGAATATTTAAGTACACAGGGCCCTGAAACAAATAATAACAATGAAGGCTTCCTAAAATATTCCACTCCCCATTCTTTATGAAAATATAAGTTTTCTTCATGCTGTAATACTATTAACACCAAAAAACCTACTAAATATTTTTTTTAATTTAATACTAAACAAATTAAAGGGAAAAGGAAATGCCTTTTCTGTGAATTCTCTGAATGCCCATACTACCATTTCCTTTACACTATAGAAACCTCGTGTCTCTGCTTTTTAGTCTTTCAGTGGTTTGGAACCATTATCATTTTATAGCATGAAGGAGGTATCACGTACAGATAAAACACAGTTCATACATGGAAAATACCAAAATATTTCTGTTTCAAAGAAATTAAATGGCAATTTCTTATTATTTAAAGTCTAAATCTCACCCACACACCACATCAGAAGTACAGGTTTTTCCTTACTCACTGGAGTAATAATTATTGAAGTTAAGCCAAGAACTCAGAGCTGAAAAGGACTTAGAAACCTTGGCCGCAGATCAAATTGTACCAAAGGTTCAGATTCAAACTTGGCAGTGCCAAAGACCTTTAAGAATTCAGCTGCATGCAAGATAGAAAACAGCTTTCTTTTCAGTCTCTGATCTTAGCCAAAAATTTAGGTCTGAGGCCTGTAACTGGCCACCCTCAATCATCCAAAACAGCTACAATGTTCTTTCAGATAAGGTATTCTCAATATCTTTTCAAGAACTTCTGGCCGAGCTTACTGATTTTCAAGCACATCTTACATTGTGAGGGCTAGGCATACAAAAATGGTAATTTTTCTAGTCAGTGTAAAAACTCCAAGAACAAGTGACAAGGACACTCTTTTTCCTGAAGAAATTAATCACATTTTAGATTCTTCACATCCCAATACATAAAACCAGTATTATATGAATTAAAAATATTTTAAAAGACAAACCTTTACATCTATTTTTTGAGTTTCTGATGCACACAGCATTTTCTGTTGCGCATTTCCTGGCTGATCAACTTTCCAGTAGCCCATAAACTTATGATCTGGTAATGGCAGTCTGTCAAATAATGTAGGAACAAATTAATTTTTACATTTATTAACCAGTAAGTGATATGGAATAAATAATTTAGACAACTGCATTTTTCCAACAAAATATATCTGAAGATTCTGTTGCAGAAAATGTTTCCTTGCTAAAATATTTCATTCCTATTTACATTTTAAATTACAAAAAATTTAACCTTCTGGACTACCAATACAGACACAACCTAAGCAGTGTCATAGAATGAGAAGCAATGCATATAATATGGCCTCAAAAGGAAAAGTTTTCCAGTCTGAATTATGTGAGATATGCAGCAAAATAGATCTGAACCATCTCTTGCTTTGCTTTATTCGGATCAGGCAGGGTGTGGCAGCATCCCTTAAAGGAACCCCTGTCAGTTGCTCACTCTTCTAAACGACCAGCAGAATAAGCACAGTAAACACTGAGGCTCGTTAACCATGCAATGAAAGCTCTGCAAATTATTTCTGTTTATTTTACCACTGCTCACATGAAAAAAGGCAAAGGAATAGAGACATGAGAGTATCCCATTGCCTTCTGGCCAGTACAATCTACAGAAAGGACAGGGACATTTTCAAAAGCCACATTTGCTTGCCTTGGTCTTATTTCCTCACTTCTGTACCTTTCATCTATGGAAGAAACGTGGAGCATAACAAAGCTCATTTCTACAGGAAAAGAAAATGCTGATGTGTGACAGTGTAGCATCACAGCAAAATAGAGAGCGCAATTTTTCTTTCTTTCATCTGAAGTGATTTAAAGCCACTGAAAGCAGTTTGACTTCATTAATTGGCATGAATACCTTCAAGCCAATGAACTCATAACTTCTGGCTTCTTTTATTTGGGACCAGTTGCTCCTAAAGAGGCCTCCTATCAAAACAGCATTCTGTGTCACATGCTGTTGCACATTATTGTACAGCTACAGTACTTGGCAAGAGAATAGAAGACATTCCTTTTCCCAGTTTCTATAAATATCTTCAAAGTCTATTTTAAGGAAGTACTCTTAGACTGTTTGTTAAAAGTATCTGCTCGGTCTCTTCTGTCCCATGTGAAGATGCTCGATCCTCCTGTTACAAATATTTTCCCTCCTCATCAACCAACCTGACACTTTTAGATATTAGAGATTTGTTTAATTTCTTCTCTGTATTATTTTCAGAATAAGAAGAGATCCCACACACAAAAAAAGTTAAAATCAGTTGGACATATGAAACCTAGGGAATTTTAGTTTTATTTTATTTTCCCCCTAAGAACTTAAAGGAAAAGTCAGAGAATGAATACAGATATCCCTTAATCTTTGCTACTCATCCAGGAAAAATGTGTTAACGTTTCTTAATAGTACATTGACACCAAACTTCAAGCAAGAAGAGGCCAGAAATCGCAGGCAGCCACTCAGCCTCCATCACCATTCTGTGTTAGGACCATCTGCCAAGGCAGTCAAACAGCCAAAGACACTGTTTTGCAAATAGAAAATGGTTTGAATGCTATACATCATTGGTGCTCATACATAAATAAATTGCCAGCTTCCAGCAATGTGCCACTGGGGCATGCAATGAGGAAAGTGCATCTCATTAATTCCCTCTCTTTAGTCAAAGAAACAGGAGAGTCTTCATTGCCTGTTTGTTGCCTGACTAAAAATATCAACAGATATCAATGTTTGCAGAGTGATCAATTTTGCACTTTTTCTCACTTAATTTTGCATTTTTCCATTTTTTACACCTAGCTAGTACAGCCAAAATTCTTCCCAAATGAGTAAGAGTAATTAAGCCAGATTAAAAAAACAACCAAATATCCCCAAGTGCAATACATGGCAAATGAAAACATTCAACACCATTAGGAAAAAACATTCATGATGCAGTATTTCAACATATAAAAAATTCTTAGATAAATTTATTCACATAGCTAGAAAAACAGGTAAACAGTGAAGTCACTAGACTAAATGTCAGTTTAGATGTCTATGAACTAGAAGTTTACTTCAGGCTTCCATTAGGGTTTCTAAATGATTTGTTGGGAAAGTGTTGGTTATGTCTTGAGCCACAAGCTGTCTTGTGTGCAAAGAAACTCTGGAGACTTCTTTTTGCTCTATGACTCTGAGTAGCATAATCTCTGATATGACTGTAATCAGCAGTAGTTATTTCCCATTAGCTCAGTGGAACATCAGCTCTCGCAAGGATTTGCACTTTGGTTTTAATTCCTTACACATTACTCCCATGGACAACATCCTAGAAATCAACAACTTTACTAATGATCATGAATAGCTATTAAAATTTAAAACAAAACATATGTTAATAACCAGCTCTAACCAAATATTCAGCTTTTAATAGCAACAGAATTACAGACTGCATTTCCAAATAAACATTTCCACTCTGTTTCAGCTTTCTGGAGATTTTCTTTGTTAACAGTTCCTCTCTTCCCTCAGGAAAACTGATTTCTCCTTTCTCCTAGATTTTTGAGGTTTTGCTCTCTTCTCTGTTTCTGAATGATTTAGTTTCTCTGAGGCAGCAGAGCAAGTCATGATAAACAGCAAAGAGGAGGGAAATGTAGATCAGAATTTTAGAATAAAACAGAAAGCAGAGTTCATAATACAAAGCTATTTATCAAGAGTAATAGGGATCTCATTCTTCCAGGGCCTGACATTTTTTTTTCTCCATCTCACTGCTCTCTCATGTAAATCTGGTCTAAGAAAGACCAGGAGTATTGAAGAAGCTGATCTTAAGATCTTTCAATCAGTCTGCCTCCTGAATGACTTTCAGGAGGGAGTGAGGGTGCAGAAGGGCTGGAAGAACATGTCCACACTGAAAATGTGTATACATCTTAACAGCCTTCCTCTAGTGAATATATATGAAACACGTACTAAGGAAATTACCTTCTTTTTCCAGGACTTACAATTATAACAAGCAAATTTTAAAAATAAGTTGAACTGACAGGATTAGTAAAAATTTCACTAGATGCTCCTGCCACACTGCTGTATTTCAAATTAATTAACCAAATAGCATTTACATAAAAGGCAGATAGAATACAATGGAAATGCCAACACTGGCAAAAATCTGCAAGGCAAAGAGATGTGATAGGTATAAAAAGTGCAGTGGTTGGGTAAGAATGGTACTAAAACCCCACTGGTCTCTCCAGCTGGGGTGTACAGAGCAATCCATGATTTTTGCCTTCTTCAAAAGCTGGAAAGGGCTTCTAAAAGATAAAAACTACAGGTGGAATGCATTAATCTCGTAAGAAATTCAAGATTTAAGAGCAAGTTCTAAGGAACTATTCCTGATCAGTTCTTTGATTATGGCTCTGTCAAAGCCTGTTGCTTAAGGAAAATTCAAAATTGTTTTTATGTTTATTCAACCATTAATTTTAGATCCCGGTTTTCTACCAGATTACTTCTGTCCATGAAATGTATATATAAGCATTTTGTATTTCGTTCAGAAAAGTGATTGCACAACACCTACAGTTGATGGGTCAATTCTACAAAAAATTACTATTTAGCCTGAATTTCTTCATGCACAGCCATCAAAGGGGAAATGATCTCTCAAAAGATCATTCTCTTGTGCTGCTAGAAAACTTTTCAAAGTGACACCGATAGAACACAATTTCTTTCCATTTTTATACTTTTGATTTAAGAAAATAAATTCATTTTAGAATATTTTAAAAAATGATCAAACAACAAAAAACCTAAATCACCAAACAACTGTGTTCAAAAAGTCAACAGAACCTGCTTTATAAAGTCGTTTATTTAGTTTTCAGAGAACATACTGGAAGATGGCTATGAATCTTGTAAAACTGAAGTTCCACTGAAAGCAAATTCTTCACTGCCAGACATCGTGTTAGTACAGCTGCAGACATGAACTATGACAGACAACAAAGCTGCTTAATATATGATCTTATAAACCAGCTCAGTGCTGGCACAGAGTGTATTATTCAAGGCCTCCAGTAACAGCCTGTGCTCCATCTAGCTGAAAAGACTTCCATCCCACGTAACCTTTTTGGACTTAAGATACAGTTTGAAATCAGGAAAATTCCTTGCCAACCAGTTCTCTACAATTTATCCAAACATATTTTGATTTGAATCATAAGCAGTAGACATTCAGAAGAGTTGTATGGTAAAACTCCTGTTCCCTGACAATTCCTCAGCTGGCCCCACAACACACCAGGATGACAAGAGATACGTATGATATGAGATATATCCAGTAATTAACTACAGATTACCCGGGGTGGGGGGGTGGGAGGAGGAAGCAACATAAAAGAACAGTCTGAAGAGAAAAACAAAGCTGTTAACATTTACATATTTACATTTCATATTAAAAAATCAGTTCATATAAAACAAATATTGAAGTTACAGCAAGCACCTGGAAGTGAATAGTGACAGAAGGAAAAATGGCAATTTCATCAAGGATAAATGTCAGAATTAGGATTAAATGCTGTTTTACCTAGAAATTGCAGATGGTCTGAACTGTGCACCAAAATGGCAGATTAACATGAATTCAGACAAATATATAACAGATATCAATGGGAAAACCAAAATGTAATTGTACATAAAGAAAGATAATGAGTTAGTACCATGAATAATTCATTTTACCTACTATGTCTTGGCAAACTATCATAGACGAGCCATCTGCTTTACATACAATACTGATAAAAATTATAAACTAGTGGACAGGTGGTACCAGGAGAGACAGACAGTATTGTAACACCTGACAATACTGAACATGTCAGTGCCTTGAAGAATGGTTATCCTACCTGGGAAAAAATGACAACTGAAGAAAGCAAAAAGACCAAGTAAAGCATTCCTTTACAGGTCTAATATACAACACTGATTTTGCAAATAAATAAATTAGTATCAACAAAATAGTTTCTCTCTTGAAAAAACTACTGCAAGAATAATTTTGCAAATGGTCATTACACACCATGTAATCTTCCCATCCAAGATTAGGTATATTAATTCCAGAGTCTAATCTAAAATTCCCGTAAGGGTCACTGGTAGCATCTGTTCAATTTCCCCTGGATTTCAGCAATTTCAGCTGGATACATCCCTAAATACTTCCTCTATTGAAACCCTGCATTGTAGCATGCTGCTTGTGAATCTCATGGTTTTTTTCCTATATTTACAGCAGTTATGTTGCAGCAGCACTTTAAATAATTCTGATTTATACAAGTTTTCTTTTTGATTAAGTAATAGGTGACAGACTTTGCCAAAGCTTATTAAAATAAAAAATCACAAATCTTTTGATCCAAGACATGCCAGAGAGTACCTGTATAAAGGTGTCAGCATTTCACTATAATGATTTGCCTGTCCTAGAATCTCCTGGAAATGCTTCTGTATTGTAAAATTTAATTGTACAGGATTTGTATTCTTATACAATGATTTTGCTGTTGGTATGACTAACATCCTCAGGCAGAATTGGTTTGGACTATTATCCCAGTTTTCATGTTACTTAATAGAACCACTGAGCAATTTATTATGATAGCTAGTAAGTCTTTAAAGTCTACCAAAAAAAGACTGGGGCACAGAAGTCATCTGTGGGGATATGCTGTTGTCGCTAGAACATAGAAATCACACCTACAAATCACACCTTCAGATTGCCAGCTTGTGAGAGCCTAGAAGCAGGTAGGAAAACAAGATTAAAACAGAAAGTGATCCTGACACATCATAAAACCAATCTGAAAAAATCCAATACAGTAAGAAAAATGTAAGCGTGAAGAAAGCTGTTCACACAGAGCAAAGACAGGGTAAGAGCTGTGGAGGGTTTTGTGAAAACTATGTGGAGATTTATGTTTAGAAAACCAGAGATGAGTTAAATATTGCACAAAATGCAAACACACTGGGCTTTTAAAAAGTCAATACATTTCTAATCTGTACTCTCCTACTTCTCCACTTGGCTCCAGCAAAAACGAACTTGACCAGTTTCACACCCAGTACTTAACGATGGACACAAATCAAGTGAAGACAAGGATCATAAAAGAAAAATAAAACCAAACAGAGGCCTTAAAAACAGGGAAGATTGAGAGGTGACTTTCTAGTGTCGAGGCTATTTAGAACCAAGACTGACTTGCCCTGGGAGGTTATACAACTCCACCTCTGAAGGTTTTCAGGCATGAATCATGAAAAAAATGAGATAAGGTTTTAGAATAACCTGCATCTTTTCTGAGGGAAGTGGGCTGGATTAGATGAACACCATTATCCTATTCTCAGATTCATGGAAGAAAATAGAGAGGTCAGTATTCTAGTACCTTTTCTGCAGTAGTACAAACACCATATACCCAATTACCCCAATGTGTCTGTCCATCATGGGAGCTTGCAATATGGGCTGGAACAGATTTGGAGAAATTATCTCAATGTTCTTTAATCTCAAGGCAGAATCAACTGTGCCTAAACCTGAAAGATGTGGCTGTCATTTAAGATGATCTAGCTGTGTCTTACAAACTCCATAGGATTAAATCTCATGATCAAAATCAAGGTTGTCTTGAAATGGAGGAGTAAGAACCTGAAATGCCAGCTGTACTGGATGTGAGTGAGGGATTGAGACCAAGACACCTAGATCATCAGAACCAGGTGCTCAGCCCAGCACGATGAGATCTAAGAAAAAGTTGCTTTTATTAGCTGTGTGTGAACTGCTCCTGTAGTTTCTCCTCCCCTGGGCCTTCAGTGTACAAAGTGTGTGCTCACAGCTGCCTGTCCAGTGAAGTTTTTGATGAGCATCTTGCGGGTAGCTTGTTAAGTCTGTCATCCTTGGTGTAACCTGTCCTATAAAAACCTCACTGATGAATACAAAATGATCAGGTGCTTATCTTTAATTTAATATAATTGCATCTTTCTTCTATGTTCTCACTTCTAGACTGAGCAGTCCCCAATTATAGCAATCTTCCTCTTATGTTTCCTAAACCTCTGATTGTCTCATTAATAAAGAGTCCTCTCCCATATCTAATACTTCTAAAATTACACAAAGAGCAAATTTCCCCAAAACTATGACAAACATTGTAATTCTTTAAAACAGAAATTACCAAGTGACATTCAGCAAAGAAACTACAAGAGACTCAAGTGAGTTCTGTCAATTTGACAGACATTGTAGTTGCTCAAGTTCTGGTTCCCCAGGCATGTAATAGTCCTGTCATCAAAATTAAAAGGTACACCACAGGCACTACACTGCCAATCTTTTAAAATAGTTATATGTAGGATGTTAAGACATGATAACAGTGGTTCTGCAGCAGGAGAAACCTACACATGGACACTTAATACCACAGAATACCATTTAATACCAAGGCTGGAAGGGACAACAGCGGTCATTTGCTCCAACCTCCCTGCTCAAGCAGGGTCATCCTAGAGCACATTGCACAAGGTTGCATCCAAAGGTTCTTGAATATCTCCAGTGAGGGACACTCCACAACCTCTGGGCAATTTGTTCCAGTGCTCAGTCACCTACACCAGAATCACTATCAATGCATAATGCCCTAAAAATAAGTCTCTCCTTAGAAAATATTGAGTATATATATGTCATGTGGCAAACTCAATTTTCCATATACCCATAAATTTTTCTCCATGAAAGGGAAATATTTGTTTCTTCATAAATAAATTATGCATTAGAGCTCAAGACAGAGTAAGTTTTCTAATCGCTTTTTAATATGATCTACTTAAGCCTGTTTTCTGTGAATTTTAGAAGAATGCATTACATTTGTTTCACAGAATCACAGAATAGTTTGGATTGTAAGGGACCTTAAAAATAATCTGGTTTCAAACCCCCTGCCATGGGCAGGGACACCTTCCACTAGACCAGGTTGCTCAAAGCTCTGTCCAACGTGGCCTTGACCACTTGCAGGGAAGGGGCATCCACAACTTCTCTGAGAAACCCGTTCCAGTGTCTCACCACTCTCACAGTAAATAATTTCTTCCTAATATTTGATCTAAACATACCATCTTTCAGTTTAAAGCCATTCCCCCTTGTCCTGTCACAAAAGGCCCTTGTAAGAAGTCCCTCTCCAGTTTTTTCATAAGGCCCCTTCAGGGAGTGGGGGGTGGCTTGAAGATGGGAGGGCATTACTACATAATGTAGCTGTTTTGATTCTAACCTCTAGAAAAGAAGTAGATGGCAGTATGTCAATCGGTAATATAATTAAAAATAACAGTGATTTACAGACACATACAAAAATGGTTCTTGGAGCTTATGTGCATTGTCCCATTCAGGAGAAGTATTTTTGTAGAGCCCTATGTGAGCATCAAAGACAAAACCCAACTGCCACTGAAGACAACTTTTCTTTCTGCAGACTTAGGTGATAAGTAAAAGGACAGAAGTGTATTGCAATTCAATTAAAAACACAGGAAAAGAAACAAGTATTTCCCTTTATTAAGATATACCTGTTTACCTTACAAGCTATTAATATGTACATGGGCATTAAAGATTAAATATTAATAATAAGCAAATACTCGATCATTAAATAATTTATATTGTTGTAACTTATTTGGAAGATTATAAATTTGAACCAGTGGAGGATTGACTTCCAAGAATTCCAGGATGTTTTTAGATCAATTAGCAGCAAGATAGCACACTATAAAAAGTGATCATGAGAAACATGTCTTCTTAATATATATCTTATGTTATTCTTACTCCTTGGCCAGCTGTACATTGGTCGGTTTTGCTCCAATAGGTATCCCATATTTGTGCAAAGTCTTGTATAAAATTTCACGCATTTCATTGTTGTAGGAGTCAAAGTCAAATACGTTTCGAACAACATTTGCGAGTCCTTCAGACGGAAATTTCTGTAAAGAAACAGACCCCAAAATTTCTTTTAGTGACTATCTACTAAGTTACAGCATATCATTATGTACTTCTAAAATGAACAATTGTAACAGTAACTTTGCTTGACAGACAAGTGCTCAAGTAATCTTTACTTTTTATTTTCAGAACATTGCTTCAAGTTAGAATGAAGTTACTGACACTAAACTTGATTTAAACAAAAAAGCATGTGACAGTTATTTAACACTAAACACCATTAACGGTTTAAAGAATTATTTTCATTATACACATAACAAGATGGTGTAATCATTGGAGAATATAATTAATACTAGCCTGTATTTTTAAAATGTGCTTTCTGTAAATCGTGAAGATCTGACACAAATACACACATTCATACAATTCACCCATACAATTCATTTAAGAGTTCTGACACAATGCTGAATACAGAGAAGCACATAATACACTGCTTGATTAACAAAAAGTATTTTAGGTCATGATGGATTTTAGTAGAAACAGAAATTCACTTAAGATTCACAAACTTTTTTTTCTTAGGAAAAAATACTAGTTGAAATGTGCTATGTACATTTAAAAACCCCAAATATTTATCAGACTTTCATTAGTATCTTCAAGAGAAATGAAAGTTTCGTTACTGTGCTGGACTGATTATTCTGGATGAGGAATTAAATGGTTGGATGGTTGCATCCAGAGGGTAGTGGTCAATGGCTCAAGGTCCTGATGGAGATGGGTAGTTAATGGTGTCCCTCGGGGGTCTGTACTGGGACCAGGACTGTTTACTATCTTCATCAACGACACAGTGGGATTGAGTGCACTCTCAGAAAATTTGCAAATTATACCAAGCTGAGTGGTACAGCTAACATGCCTGTGGGATGGAATGCTGTCCAGAGGGACCTGGACAGGTGGAGAAGCAGGGCCACAGGAATTTCATGAGGATCAACAAGGCTGTGTGCACGGTCCTGCACCTGGGTTGGGGTAACCACTGGTATCAGCACAGGCTGGGGGATGAATAGATCAAGAGCAGCTCTGACAAAGACTTGGGTGCTGGAGGGTGAGAAGTAGGACATGGCCCGGCAATGTGCACTTGCAGCCCAGAAAGCCAAATGTATCCTGGGCTGCACTGAAAGCAGAACAGGGTGAGGGAGGGGATTCTGCCCCTCTGCTCTGCGCTGGTGAGACCCCACCTGCTGTGCTGCATCCAGCTCTGGGGCTCCCAGACATGGATGTGCTGGATTGAGTCCAGAGGAGGGCCTCAAAGATGATCAGAGGGCTGGAGCACCTCTCCTGTGAAGACAGGCTGAGAGAGTTATTCAGCCTGGAGAATACTCTA
The DNA here is from genome assembly GCA_013397815.1 of Aleadryas rufinucha. NCBI lineage: Eukaryota > Metazoa > Chordata > Aves > Passeriformes > Aleadryas > Aleadryas rufinucha. The sequence goes on along the minus strand of VZTH01018447.1, from coordinate 256,145 downwards.
AGGACACCTTATAACACCTTCCAGTACCTAAAAGAGGTTACAAGAGAGATGGAGAGAGACTGGAAGGACACGTAGTGATAGGACAAGGGGGAATGGCTTTAAACAGAAAAAGGGCAGATTCAGATCAGGTATTAGGAAGAAATTCATTACTATGAGGGTGGTGAGTCTCTGGCACAGGCTGCCCAGAAAAGTTGTGAATGTCCCATTCCTGAAGTGCTCAAGGACAGGTTGGATGGGGTTTTGAGCAATCTAGTCTAGTGGAAGATGTCCCGGTGTCCCTGCTCACAGCAGCAGGGTTAGAACTAGAATATCTTTTAGGTGTCTTCCAGCCAAAATTATTCTATGATTCTATAAGTTAAAATAAGAGAAATGAAGAATTTTTAATATCACAAAACCACTCAGAGAAACTGATGTCACTGATTAAGAAAGCAACTGAGGTGGAGGACCCCAAGCTGGAGAAGGTATATGCTGAAAGGAGGCTGTGATCTCTGACTGGGGGAAGCCCACACTGGAGCAGGTTCCTGGCAGGACTTGTGGCCCTATGGGGAGAGGAGACCACGGTGGAGCGGGTTTGCTGGCAGGACTTGTGACCCTGTGGAAGAGGCCCAGGCTGGAGCAGTTCCTGCAGAACTGCAGCCAGTGGGAAGGACTCACAACAGAGAAGTTCATGGAGGACTGTCTCCCATGGGAGGGACCCCACACTGGAGCAGAGGAAGACAGTGAGGAGCTCTCCCCCTGAGGAGACAGTGGCGGCAGAGACAACGTGTGAAGAACTGATCACAGCCCCCTTTCCCCACTCTCTTGTGCTGCTGAAGGGGAGGGGGCAGAGAAAGGCAGGAGTGAAGTTGAACTTGGGAATAAGGGAGGAGTATGGGGAAGGTGTTTTAAGATCTGTGTTTATTTCTCATCTTCCTACTCTGATTTGACTGGCAATAAATTAAACTGTTTTCCTCAAGTGAAGTAGTCTGTTTTGCCTGTGACAGTAATTGGTGAGTGATCTCTCCCTGCCCTTATGTTGGTCTACAGGCCTTTCATTATATTTTCTCTTCCCAGCTGAGGAGGGGAGTGACAGAAGAGCTTTGGTGGGCACCTGGCATCCAGCCAGGGTTAGCCTACCACAGATGTAAATGGAGCAAACCAAATAAAAAGGAATTTTAAAAAACAATTATCAACTTGCTGTATGTCCTAGAACTCTACTGCCTAACTGATTTATTTCATCTTTTTTTTGCTATATATGGGAGTGAGAATCTTTTTATTTAAAAATGTTGCACTTTTCTTCACAGGCCTTTAATTCAAATACTAGATCTTTCAGACAAGGACCTGGATGCTTCCATCTCAGTATGGCACATTTAAAGTGTGAAGAGGTATTTTAGGAAGTTGTGGTCTTAATTGCTTTTTTCCCCATTAGTGAGCTAGACTGGTACAAAGAACTTGAAGAACAGACTCAAGTGTCAGAGAAGTTTATAAAAGTATTAAAAATACAGATATTTGAGTCCTGATTAAAAACTAAAACAGAAGAAAACAGAAAATTTTCAGAAATATTTTGACCTGTACTCTTAATCAAATATCAGCCTTAGGAGTTTAATATTTTCCCAACTTTATAAATATCTGATCTAGGTAATAAAAGACCTGTGACATAAGCAATACTAAAATTAGCTAGTTTCTGTGATAGACTAGAATACCACTGCTAAATTAAGCTTGTACAAACCTTTTTTATCTGTGGTGTACATGGCACAGAATATTTCAGTACTAATGTTGTTATAAAAGCATGTTAAACTATGTTCTGCTTTTTAAACCTGTGTATGAGGAGCCTATTAGAAGTTCTGCATCATTACAGCTTAGCAAAATACGAGTTATTGTGGGATAATATAAAATTGCTCTACAGCCTGTGCCATCCTTGTTACAATGTCCAGTTCTTACTGAATGTAACAGGTACTAAATCCCTTGTCTCATCAGCTATTCTAACTAAACACTGCATAAACATTTCACATGTAAGGTAAATCGAAAAGTTTGTGACAATGTTTAGTAGTGAAAATGCTAACTTCTATACTGTTAATTGCACCTTGGAGTCAAAAGTAAGCATCATTCTGAAACAACATTTATATAATGAATACTGCATTTTCTCTGTTCTCACTGCAAAGCACAACCAACACACTGGCACCAAGCTGTCTAATTTGCTCATGAACTATGCTTTCACCTGCCCTGCAGTAGGTACTGCAGAAACCTTGGTCAAGTGCTTCAAATAATATCTGGTTTTCCCTACAAGTCCCCAAGTATGTCTGCAGTTTTCTGAATCATTGCATAACTTCTGACATTGATACCCTTTTCTGCAATGAATTGCCTCAATGGTTCCACGTCTCTTGTATCCGCAGGACATCACAAAGAAGTTTCCTGAGGTACAACTGATGGCTTCTGGGAACAGAAGCCACTTGTCAAAAGTAATTTTAAAAATTCAGTAATTAAAAAAAATCAACTCTCCTGTTTCAACCAGAACAAATCCAATCCCTTTTTAATAACTGCTTGGACAACTGCTTCCTAAAGAAAGGAAATGACAGTTCACTTAAAGGGAAAAAAGAAAAAGACAAAAAAAATCCAAAAAGGCTAAATGTTTGGGGGTTGATTTGAACACTAAAAAAAATCATTTGGTTTCTATTGATTTTTAAAATGAGATTACTAGAGAAACTATTGATCTCTTATCAGTCTGCCTGGTTCTCATTCACTGATCCTTCCCCTTCCATGTAACACCTCTGTGTGTGCCTTAGATTATTTTCACAGTTTGGATTTTTGGCTATTCCTTAAAATAGTAAGTAACATAGTTTTTTGCTTTCAACAATTTTATATTTTTATTTATATATTGTATGCTTTATTTGATACAGAATTTGACTTCGTGAAAAATCTGTAGTTTTATGGATCTACCATTCCATGAGGATATGTATTCCTACAGTCTGTCTAAGATCTATGAACAAAACTGTAATTTTATAGTAGAAATCGAGAATCTTAATTCAAATATGCCAAACCCATTGAGGTCTACTGTACTTCTAACACTGCCCTGAAAGGAAAGGGATAAATTATCTGGTATTCAGTCTGTAATGAGTCCAAACCTTTTTTTTTTTAGACTTCTACCTTGTTTTCTCACTAACATTCACTTCCCGATGTATCCCTAGTGCCTTCAGATATCTGACTATTTTCCATCCTGCCAGCACCATCTCAAAGGCCCACCTATAACAGATCTCTGCCTACCTGCTCATTCCCTGTGCTCTTGGTTTCCCCCTGCACCCACCCCTGATATCCTTTTACTGAATGTTGCCAGCTCTCTCTGTGCCTCCTCAGTTGTCCTTCAGCAGAGCCAGAGGCACCATGTCTATGGCTCATTCTGAGTGACAGACATACTAATGGATTAACCAGTACTCATGTCTTTAGTGGGCATCATCTGCTGCCAAGAAAGACAGCTGAATTCTCCCCCTGCAATTTCAATCAGTTCCTCTCTGTCACGTAGCTACTGATTTTTATTAAACCAGCAGAAACCTAATTATCTTTGAAAATTGGTAACTGAGATCCATTGTGGCTGGTCAAAAGGGTAAAAGGTTATTATTGATGTGTGTTTGGCAGCAAAGTGAGAAGGGGATACAATCTGTTATTTGATAAGCCTAGTTTCCTTTTGAGATTAGGCAGAAAATTGAAAAAAAAAAATTTGGTGTCTCAAGCTTCACCAAAAAAACTTTCCCTAAGAAGAAGTTAGTATAGAGACAACCTAGCTCTGAGCACAGTGTCTAAGCTACAACTAAATTACTATATGTTCTCTACTTGCACAATCTTTAGGGGAGGATAATCTTGTAACTGCACTCCCTATGCACATCCAATATGCTGAAGAACACAGTCAGAGCCTAATAATATGCTAATACCATAGCAATCAGCATATTTTTAACTGACTAGTCCTGATACTCAGGTGTGCTCTCAGACAGCAGTAATCAAAAGCAATTTTTACCTCCAAAACATCCAACCTTTTCTTACAGAAGCAAAAAATTCCAAAATTATGTGAAAGAAATCAACACAATAGTACAAAGAGAGCAGGGCTGTGGAACTGCTGTAAGGGAAATTGTTTAACAACATGACTAACTTCCCTCCTTCCTTCCTAAGGACCAGCAATTTTATTGACTCATTTCCCTCCTTCCTCTTTCTTCTCTACCTGAAGACCTAAAAGTTTCTTACTTTGGAATAACCATTATGTTTATATTCATTGTTTACATTTGGCTACTCCTAGTCTTTTTATTATTCAGACAGAAAAACAAGTTACAGTAAACAAAATGTTGCATTCTTTCTAGGAGACTGGGATCTTGAAAATAAATGTTACAATACAAGTCAGAGCTGCATATTGGAGATGTATTTGGATATTTACACTTTGAAAGAGGTGAAAGCTTAGCAGATGGGAAACTTCCCCACTGATCTGCACCCAATGTCCAGGTTGAAGTGACCGTACTAATCTGATTAAGTGAAGGAGACAGAAGCAGAGAGTAAGAGCCTGTAAGACAATTAGCAGCTCTTTCAATCTTCAATTAGATGCTGTTCACACACAAATAAAAGAAGAATTAAGTCTTATGTTTCCGCACCAGTTACCAACAGAAGACAGTTCAGCTTCAGGTTACTTGGAGACAGACAATGAAGGAAAGAAGCTGGGAAGGAAGGCAGGACAGCAGAAAAGTACGAAGACAAAAAGGAGCTGATTTAACAAATACCCTAAAAAATTAGCCTTTCCGCAGCACAGCAACTGTTCCTCAAGTCCGTGATTTTTCCACTGCCATTTTGAATGTAACTGTGTGTTTAGAGGTCAGCAGGTACATGGTCTATCAGCTTGGTAAACAAATACCTATCAGCTGGTAACGGATCCTAATAGACTGCTTTGCTTATGTGTTTATCTGGATTCCTCAGCCTTTACGTCTGAACCTTGTTAACCCTTAGTACAAAGTTGCAGAGAATTATTTTTTCTTTATATTACTGATATCATAGTAGCACCAGTTTGTCTTGAGACCTTCTTGCACTCTAGAGGCCCCAGAGCACAAAAATCTATCATCCCCAGAAATCTAGATGAAGATTTTTAAAAGGAGTAATTCCAGCCTGCAGGATCTGAATGTCTGTGTTTATGGTTGAATGTTTGTGAATACGTTCATGACCACAAACACAAAACTATCATGCAACCCTGCTATACTATGCAGTATAAAACACAGGAGCAGTAGGTCAAAATTAGTGAGAAATTATATTCTAATTGTATTAATTACATTAATTTCCACTATTTTTTTTTAAATCCAGGATTCAATACTTCAAGAAACGGTCTATAAATTAGCAAATTACAGATTTTATGATTATAAACAGAACAAAATAAAAGCACTGCTATTTCAAAGAGCATTAAGACACTTTATATTTCAAATTCTTCAAGCAAAAAACATCCTTCAATTTACAAAGACAGAAGTCAGACTTTACTGTAATATTTAAAAAAACAGATCATCATTAAACCAGAATTCACAATTTTACAGTTAAATATGCGTAGGAAAGTAATCATGAATCCTACATATTTCCTTGATGAGTTGTTATCCATTTAGTATTTTCCTTAGAAAAAATCCACCAGTGATACATTACTTTTATGCAGCAGGAACCTGTTTTTTCACAGAAAAGGATTAAACCCACAAATTCTATAGCAGAATAAAATGAACAGTTGCACTGTACTGTAAGCATTGTATGTTGAATAAGGACCTTTATAATGAGGGCCAGCATGAACATTGCACATTGGATTCACAGTATGCGATTTTTTCTCACACAGTAGAAAAACAGACTCACAGGTTTCTTTTCTATCTAAAAATAAATATGCAGAAAAAATATCTGCCCATGTACATCTGTGATCCTTGCCCTCTGACTGTCTGAACATCTGAATATTATGCTTCTTTCAAAATGTAAAATTTTTCATAAGAATTAAATAAAAATGCATGAACAATAATGGCATATTTTTTCTAAAACCTTCAGGCATTAAAAAATTAGTATTGATGAACTCAAGTTTTCAATGAAATCTGATGTACTGTACCTGTAAATGTTTTACAATGTTCACAACTTCTCTAGTTGAATAGGGATAGTTAATAATTCCTTGGTCAGCTAAGCTCCTGAGCTCTCCAAAAGCAGCCACCAGTTTCTGCAGAATCGGCTCTGGAACATCGGGACCATACTGTTTAAGCATTGCCAGTTCTGACTGAGGTTTGGGATTATCAACAGCATGGCAACTAAAAATGTCCCCTACAAAGGAAAAAAAAAAACAGCATGAAGTTAAGTAATTTCTAAAGAAGTAGCATCACAACAGCCCCTTTAAGTTCAATACTGCACCTTTAATAGAAAAGATATGACTCAAAAGAACACTGAGTACCAAGACGTTGAAACTGTGAAAAATGTGAAGTACAAGCTATGAAGAACATTGAGGTTTCTGGAAACAGAGATCTCTCCCATCATTCTAAGGAAGTTCATATCATGAGGGAGAAATTAACTTCAAGAACAAACGCAAGTTGAATGAATGCAGAAAAAAATAAGAGAAAAAAGATTTTAAGAAAATACAACTGGTTGAATGGAACGTATTTGTGAACCCCTTCAAAACACCATAGAATGCACGGAAATCTTGAAATGCAGGAAGGCCCTAATGCAAACCCAGTTAAGAGGTCTAGAGGAAATACTGAATTTATCTTATCTTTTCTCCCTGCCTGTCTTGAAGTACGGTAAGAAATTTCGCAAGATATTCTTTCCATACATTGGCATTATATTGATCCCAATAAGATAATCTATAATTTGAGTTTATTTGTAGAAAGTCTCTGAACAGTTGTACAAAACTTTGCAGGAGCATGATCAGATCCTGCAGAAAAAGGACTTGAATTAAAAGCAGAAGAGACCCTAAGACGGAAAAACAGTATCAACGAAGAACCCCAAAATCTCAACCACACCTCTGCCATATGGGTCAAAAGCAGTAACACTGGGATGATCTGTTTTGTTTAAAGGGTCCATGTAAGGAAGGAAATTAGGGTATGAAAAAGAAATGCACTACAATAAATTCTCTTGGGGCAACATAGCTTGGTGAAATTCAAAGCCAATGAGTTTCAGACATGGAATGTCCATAATGTTGCGGAATAAGCATTATGGCCAAAGTTCACAGGTAAAACCACGCAGAAATTAAGGTTTCTGCACATAAATGGCCAAGCTAACATAGATAGTCAGTGGAGTGTGGAGGGTATTCAGCTCCTAGCCATCATGTAACAACACTGCCAAAACCTTGCCAGAGGCTCACTTAGACTAACACTGGACTATATAGGCCAATGGATTCTTCACCATTTGCCCTTACGAAACTTAAATTCTTGCTTTTGCTGTAAAATGAAGCTCTAGGGAATCTTTGTTAACACAAAGAATTTCTGGGACCTACCAGGAGCTTTCCAAAACAAGGCTTCTGTTGATATGAAAATCATTGACGTGAAATTTGGACAGCCTTACCTGACACAGATTAATTCAGTATCTTGTCAAATATATGTATTTTACTAAGGCTACCATACATGGCCATATGCATGGAGGGGCAAATAAGGATTAAGAAGCAGGCAGCACAGTGCTAGCAGTAAAAAATACAGTAGCCTTTACTGCTGAAAGGAAAGAAAAGAGCCATCCATCAAGCTACCATCTCTTACACCAAACAGGACAGCACCTGAGCTGTGGCTTGTTTGATATGGGGAAAAAAATAGTGAGCAGCTGAGAGAGATGTCAGGTGTCAAGCTTACAGTTAATTTGTTTGCTGTATTTGTATGCTACATACACTCATTAACAAAGATTTCCCATAACCTTGTGTCTGCAATGTCCATCCAGATCCCATAAAACAAAATAGTTATAACACAGGTGATCACATACATACAGCTTTTCCCTTCAGGGCAAGTTTGGGCACTTTTATTAAGACGTAAATTTACATGATAGTCTTAGAGTCTTACATGAAACAAAGTATCAGTGTGCATAAGGGCCCCTTCTCCTCATAAAATCTAATTAATAAAGACAGATATTATATCAGTCAAGTCTATTAAAGATCGTAATTTAATATGAATCACTTACCTAATGTGCCAAAAAAGTCATTACCCAGGAAAGGAAATCCAGGCCTATTTGCCAGAACTATCATTCTAAAATCAGGATGAATAACTATTACATTTTCTCTCCCCTCTACATGAGCATGATCTGGAAAAGAAATAAAATGTATTACTTGCATATTTAAGCTTTGCAATACTGAATGAATGAACATAATTAGATTAGATGAAGAATTCTAAGAATTAGAAGAAAAATTCTTCTAATTTAATTGTTCTTCTTGGAATTAGAAGAACAGTTAAAAAAAAGCCTCAATAGCTTCTTATATGTCATTCAACTGAGTTTTCTAGGTTTCATTTTAAAGTTTCATAGTTTGCTTCACAAAAATGTAACCGAAGTGTTTAATCGAAAAAACATAAAAATGTTTCCACTGTTCTTGGGGTGCAGACTATCTGTCCCCTTTATATTTAATTTCACTAAAATGGTGAAGCCAATGGTGAATAAAGTGTGTTTTTATACAGGTCTGACATTATCTGATCTGGGAAGACAGGACTGAAATTCCTCCTGGTTACTACAAAAATTTGTGAGATGCCAGAGATACATTATTGAACACATGTGAAGACTCTGGTTCTCCAAAACTACTCAGACTGGCCCCATTCAGAACCTTGTTCCCTTTCAGCATGATTCCAGTGGCACACGGTGTTTGGGAATCCTTTAAGTGCCTGTAAAAACTGACAGTAACAATTAGGACTGACTAGCAAAATATTTTAGAATAAGCCCACCTAGAGTTTACAATGACAAGCAAAACTCAGGTGTGCCATGTGAGTGTTGAATGACTGCTACACTCAAACATTATTCCCAATATTGTTAAAATGAAACTGATTGCATAAAGTATAGTGTCTTGTAGCAGCAAGAGAACATTTCAAACATGGCCTTTTTTTGAAAAATAATGAAAAATATTTATTTCCTGAAACTCAGATGAATTAAATTCCATCAAATTACAGATACTCTCATCTTGCAGGATATATTTAAATAATGAAGTCAGCATATAATCAAGTAAGCATATGCAATACTTGATTAGGTAAAACCCTTAACAATTTGACCCTAGGTATACTCATATCTTCATTCTAGGCCTGAACAAATGATACCCCCACTGTCTAGATGGGCATAACCAAGATTATAATTTTGTCCACTAGATCTTTATTTCTTATGGTGAATGAGAAGCAGAGGTCAAGTTACACTTTGTTGGGTTTAGTTTGGTTTTTTTTTTTATTCTTCAGTAAAATTCACAAGAATGCTAATTTAAGAAAACATTTGTGGCTATTGCAAAAGTAGTAAAGAAAATGACTGTAAATTCTTTAAATGTTGACTTTCTAGCAACAAAAATTTTATCCATTTGGACTGTTTTGTGTCTCTACTGAGCTGAAAACCAGCAACATGCCACATTTTACTGTAAATGATAAAACGCTTTCGCTCTACTTACTCGCAACAATTCGCCTTCCATCTGACAAAACCATTTCCCCACTTTCTACTAAAGTTTTTAAGATACAGGTGACATTTGTTGGTGCTTTGTCTGCCTCATCGATTACCAAAATATGTCCGAACTTCACTGCTTTTACCTAGAAGAGAAAAGAATCCTAACATCACTACCACCCAAAAACCCTACAAGGAGCTCCATTACTGATTTCTTAGTGAGCAGCACTGACACCTTGGTCCCACTGAGACAAGAAAGGGACTCAGAACAGGGATAAGCTGTGACCAGTCCACAGTACATGGAAGAGGACGCAGGTGAGACAAGAAAGGTGAGTGTTTCCATTTCTTCTGGATAGGGATGGAAAGGGGTGTGCTAGGGAGGGAAGTGAGTAGCCTGACTGTGAATGACTTGAAGTGCAGACAGAGAAGTGCAAAGCCAGTTTGCATCTAGACTGTCAACATGTAGCTGAAAGAACTAAAGATTGTCTGCAACAGCTGTTTGGAGCCCAATTTAGCATGTAGGTGTGAGGTGCTACAAAGGAGGAGGAGGAAAATACCACTCTGCCAGTTAGAATGTGTCAGGTTAATACTAAATTATTTTCCATACTCATTTCATGTGTGGAGACTCCCAAGATTATAATCTTATTCACATTTGGCACAGCAAATGTGACAAATGTGACCAAATAAAAGTTAATGAAATGTTTGTTACCATGCTCACTCACTATACCATGAAAAAGCAAATCACAAATATTTTAAATTTTAAATCAAAACCATTTTCAAATATAAAATCCAAATGCTACTACTGACCAGTGGTGAATCTTCATATATAATAAGACCATCCTTTACAGAAGGTTGCAGGGTAAGGCTTTGTACAGTGGTATCCCTGAAATGTGGAAAAGCAGAAAGTACTAATTAAAAATACACAGGAATTTTAGTTACAATAAAATGGAAAATGATTAAATGAAAAACTGAATACTCTCTTTTTCTAAGAGGAAAAAATGTCTTTTTTTAGAACACTTGAATAACTGGGAACGACAGTGTGCCAGCTTAGTGGTCAAATGTGAGTATCCCTGTTTCTGCCAGGACTTTCACAGTAGTTCTCCATTTCTCATAAACCCTGAAAAAAAAAAATCACTGAGAAGAGAATCAGTATCTTTTGTATGTAGGCACATTACTGATGTTACTATTTCTAGTTAAGTATGCTGAAACTGTCATTTATGTGACAAACAGGAATTGTTACTGTTTTAGCCTTTCTTTTCCACATATAATCAAGCAAAAACACTCCAAACAAACAAACAAACAAATCCAACTACCAATCATGTGGAATTCTAAAAATCAATTTTTTTTAGTTCTAAGCCCTACTGGCTTGCCACATTTTATATCACGAACAGTTTAAGTTCTTAGATGGGACAGAGGCTTTAGCAGCACAGTTTCTTTTTGAAATTTTGTTTGACTTGCTCAATTGACTTTTTTTCAAATTTAAAATAGTGCTAATTAGAATCTGTAATGAGACTATTCCTGAATCTTTACTATTTTCATCAATTTCAACCTCCACTGAATGTACAGAAAAATAAAAAACAGTTGCAATTCAGAAAGGTGAAGCGACAGACATCATCACAATGGATTCACCTACATAAATGATGTCCATAACCTAGGGAAAGCCCCTCCTGATTGTATAAAATACTTGCCCGGACCTTTGTCAAGGTCTGTATAACCAACCCCATTGACTTTGGGGTATAGAGGGACCAATGAGCTAGAGAATAATCCAGAGCATTACTGGGGTGGGTCATGACAGAAGGTCCCCATGACTCCCATGGTTTCATGGGCAACAGGAAATTCAATCTTAGGACAAGTAGCCTATGCCATCCCTTTCCTTCCGTATTTCAAAATTTGGATTAGCCTGTGTCAAAAGAATGATGGGCTGATTACAGGACAGAACCCATCAGGAGAGCCTCACTAAACACTGCTTGATATCCACATACCGGACCATCGGTAAGGTTGGTAACCTTTGCACTGTACGTAACATTTGATGCAACAAAAAATCTCTCACCTTCCACAGCCATGCTGTAACAAAACTGTTTGCTTAAGCCTAGCTGACTCACTCTTCCAAATATCTACTTAGTTCTATCTTTAATTTTGCAACACCTTGTAAAAAACCAACAGTTCTGATAAGCTCCATGGATACAGGAAATCAAACAGTACTGTGTGCAGCACACTCTTAAGTGGCCAACTTCCAATTACAGTTTTAAACTGAGAGCATAACTTTCACACTTCCTTTATTTAAAACTGCTGTCAGCAGGATTTCTGTTCCTAATAACTAATAATTTCTTGTTTAGCTTTAAGCCCACAATCGATTTATCTCACAGGTTCCATGCGCGGGAATAAAGCAGAGGGCAGAAAGAGAGACTAATGTTTAGTTACTTGATCTGAACTTTAATCCAGGAAGGGAAAAGTTACAAAGCTGGGACCACCTTCACTTCATTTAACCCCATCCAATGTTGCCTGTCACAAGTAGGCAACCCTGCCCCAAATAGTTATATTAACATTGTATTCACTTGCAACATATAATTTTTTTTTAAATCACTAAAATAAGCAGTAGCACTAATCTATTATCTTAGAAATCCTACCATGGACACAAAACCAAAGCTTCAACTGTCATCATGTTTGTCTAACCAATTTATATGCTGGGCAGAGAAATCAATAACAGATCCAAAAATAACAACAAACCAATGATTTTTGTTTCTTGAACACACACTATTTAGGGACTAAATTCTCAGATTGTATGTATCAGCCTACCTCCCCTATCAATTAACATTTCTGGTTCAAGCCTATACAGCTGCAGATGCAGAAGAATTTTAAAATGTGTAAACCAAATGCTAGAGTATATGAACGTCACAGTCACAGGTACTAATTAGTCAGAAACAACTCAAGGAAAAATGTTCTGAGGAATTAATACAAGGCAAAAAGGGGAAAAATGTGTCAAATTTGAACTGTGATTTCTTTAAAGTAACAGGTGAGAAAATGAGAGGATCCGAGGAAAGCATAGACCAAGAACAATGTAAAGGAAGATGCATTACAGGATGCTTTACAGATCATAAATTTGCACTTAGGAGCTAACGCATGAAAAACAATAAACTGAACAGAACACATCAGGAAATGAAGATCTCTATTGGTGCTGTGGATGGTCACAGGTGATGACGCAAGAAAATGCAAAAATGCCAAATGATGTTTTATTGTAACACAAAACAGTTTATTTTACTTTTGCTGAACTAATGAGTTAATCCTCTGGCTCTGCAGAGATTACTTACAACCCCCTAATATGGAATACTAAATTGTGTTTAGTGTTCTATAATAACCAGCAGCCCACACAAATCCTTAGGATGGTCTCATTCTTCAGAGAAGACAGAGTTGACACATTTTTGGGGAAATAAACACTACAACAGTTTACAGTTCATTTAAGTGCTATTACAAAAGTAGAATAATTAGAAAAAATACAGAAGGTATCAAATTGAAATAAAAATTAATCCTGAATCTATCTTCTAATTTTTTTCTTATTTTATCTTTCTTCTACTTTGTTGATATTCAGCCTTAATATTTAAGGAAATATACTGGGGGATTTGCAATGTATTACAGAAGTTAAATATAAGTCAAATATTAATTCCATTGGCTTGATAACTTAAGTGTATGGCAAAACTCCTGTATTTGCTTAAGCTATTACATTCAGACATGTTATAACAATGATTTTACAAGGGTTATTACAGATTAATGTTATTTTCCTTTCAGAATCATATGCTCTACACTTATATATCATTAATTTCTGTTCTTCAGAAACCTAACATGACCCAAACACAGTAAAGAATGGCTAAAAATAGTCTCCTTAGGGTTTTTTCTTAAATTTCCACTTTGTAATGAATTATGTAAATGTAAAGACACTGAAATATAGAAAGATAAAAATACACTGAGTCTGAAATATTTTTGAACAACATGGCAAGCAGTATTTCCTAAATGTAAAATATGCCTGGCACTCAAAATTCCCACAGGAAAGGAACTAAAAACTCCAATTCACTTTCACTTAGCAATAATAGCACCTTAATATTAACTAACAGGCTCTAACAAAGACATGAATACCAAAACCCCCTAGCTTAAGCACATTTAGCACCCAAGATGAAAATAGGTCTGACACAAAGAAGCAAGACTATAGGAATGTAGAAGTGAGTGAGAAAAGCTGTCTGACATACTGTCATCTTGTTCAACTGAACCAATTTTGTCTTCACCTGATTGTAAAAGAAAAATACGAAAAGCTCACTAATGTCTTTCCTAAGAATGTACTTTTATTTTTATTGAGGAAGCCATCTCACAAGTGCTCCATTTAAAAAAAAAAAAAGGAAAAAAAAAAGAAAAAAAAATTTATTACTGAAATACAGCAACTTCTCTGACAGTACCACTCAATTCACAGTAGGACTTCTAAGAATTCTCCTCGTTTTTTATTAGCTCATATCACTGTCTTTTATTTATTTTTTGCTACTGCTGCATTATTTACCCTAAAGGCAGCCATCTCTGAGGTCTGCAGACTGACTCAAACATACTACTGTGATAGTTTCTGTTTCACTGACAGCAATGCCTTCCTTCTGGAGAAGAACTATGAACTGTGTCAGGAGAAATTTCCATCAGCCTCAGAGAGTTAGATGTTATCCTCTAGTTTAACAAAAGGTGTTCCAACGCTTTATTTTAAGATTTGAGTCCCCAGGAAGGCTTACGGCCAAATACAGGATACAGTGTCAGGGCCCCAGCGAACATCACAAACACTTGTATTCAGTGGAATTACTCCATCTTGACAAGTGCAGAAGAATACAGTCCTGACTTCTGTATGTACTTACACTGAGGCTAAAAGGGTAAGAGATTATCTGTGCAAGACAACCTTGTGTTTTAGGGGTCCCTGCTCATGGTAACAAGGTTACATAAACCAAGCTCAGGTTTGGCCTTCTTCTCATTCACCAAATGAAACTGTATGGTAGTTGAAAGGAAAAATCAGAGGTGCAGAATGTATGCTCTAGAAATTGTTCTTCATTTCTGTGAGGCATCTATTATGTAAATACCTATGTACATAGATATATATCTCTCCTCGATTACATGTCAATCAGACCTGAATATACCCATCTGCTGTGACCTAATTTTAAAGAGTATTTGAAAAATAATTAGTCCAAAGGCCACTTGAAGCTGTTAATTGGTTAGTTAATCCACTCATGGATTATCCTGATGAAGAGCAGGCAATCTCAACACAAAGAATCAATCTGCATGATTTTGACATTTACAAATTAATTTCTTTAGCCAACCCATCACAGAGCCATTGCATTGCATGATTTGACTGCTATGTTTAGGAAATTCTGAAATATCTGAAAAGCCAACCAGATGTCTCATTGCTCTGTTAAAAATGACCCTGTAAAGCCTTTTTGACTTATCTGTATGCACTGATAATTAAATCCACTGGTTTCTTTTTTCCCGCTAGGCTGTGACAGCTACTCAGCAGGACATAAGTCTGTTTAAAATGCAAGAAATTATTTGGACTATAAAGGTACTCATTACTCAGTATGACTGCAGGTGGCACAGGAAAGGTCAAAGGGAATTATGTTTAATTCATGTTATATGCTTGAATCTGAAGTTACACAATTACTTATACGTGATCCATCTGTCAAAACAAGATGCAAAATTCACTCACCCGGACTGGAAAATCCATAAACGGGGAAACCTGACACCCTGCAGCTTCCCTTATTGTTTGAAAGAATACATTTAATTGAGTAAAGAGTGAGAAATTCTTACTTCAGCTTTAGAAGAAAATGAAACAACAGTGTCTTCTAACCTGAGCTATTTCTCCACAACAGCCATGCAGCAGGATATTAAAGCTGAATTCAATTCCTCCAAAAAAGACAAATGAAGTAGCTTTCTAACACCTAGAATCTGACAATAGCAGAGCTAGTCAGCCAGCTTATGAAAAGCTAACATTGGAAACAGGGACCATCAGCTGGCATGAAATCTTGGAAGCTTTCCATTGCAACTCTGTACTGACTGAAAATGTGTTTAGGAAAACAGGTAAAACACAAGTAAAAAACCATAAAGACATATATTATACAGTCAATACACTCAGTGCTTCTCAACATAAATCCTCATGACAAAAATGTGTCATCTTATCAGTTATTTCCAAACATGAGCTACATAAAGAATAAATCACACGCTATAAAGTACAGCATTAAAAGAAAATAATCTAAACACTCACGACTCATGAATCATGAGGAAAAATTACCTAGACTTTTGTTTTGTGAATGCCAACAAACAAAAACACAACACCCCCCCGCCGGCCTTTGCTGTGTTCAACTGAAATAAACCAGTGCTATAGAACACTTCCTTCAACAGCCCACTACAGAGATAGCTTTTCTGTATTGTTCATTTTTTAAAACAGACCCCCAGAGCTATATCAGCCTTTAAATTATTTCATGTGGTCCTATATTCTTTCAACAGATCATAATCAAATGCAATTTTGAGAACAAGTACACTATAATTCTAGTATCCACCCGTGTGTTTGGCAAAGGAAGCTATTTCTTCTGAAACAACTTTTTAAATTAGAATTTAAAAAATCTGAAGTCAATAAAGCTGAAAGGGTAGCTTTAAATTATCTCAGTAGGGGAACAGATAATTAGATTTTATACTGATTACATGTGCTGAAAAAGAGGGAAAGAAAATTAAGATCTAAAGATTAATGGACAGTTTGCAGTAAGTATTGCTCGTAGGGACACCATAAGCTCATTTTCGTACCCCAAACTTCCCATTAATTTGATTGTTAAAGATCACAGCAAAATTACGTTTATTTTGAAAAGGATAACATATGCAAACTCAGGTAAGTTTTGGAAAAAAAGATCATCAGATTACTATAATTTATTAGGGAACTAGAAAGGGCACAACATAAAACGTAGTAGATTTTTAAAATGAACCCTGTATCACACTTTCCAATCATCACTCACTAGAATAAATACAGTAACTCTGTCAGGAAGATGTGATATCAAATCAAGATGTGATAAGCAGATTCTTTGAAATGAAACTTATTGGGATACATAGAATAAGGCAGTGTGATATCTTTTAAGAGAACAGTACGATCATAAGATACAAAACAGAATTTCTATAGCAGTCAGTATTCCATTGACAGTGTCAAACACCACATTTACAACAAAGACAAATTGCTTTTGCGTCAATGCTTAGAAAAATAAGTTATCTCAACTTGTAAGAAAAGATCTCACATGGAGAACTAAGACTTAACATGGCTAATTTAGGGGTAAAAACCTGTTTTATCAAAAGCTAAAGAAGAAAACTTCCTACATTCTCTATTTTCATGAAAAGGCATCACATATTTACAAGCCATTCTAATTTTTTTGACTTCCTAGAGAACAACTCTCATACACTAAAAAATATTCCCTCTTTTTGTAACATGACTCTACAGAGATTCCTATTATGTTTTTTTCACAATAAACTAATTTCCTGGAAGATTACTTTCTTGATACACAGAAGGAGAACAATGGGACAGAACTAATCATTTCACATCTGCAGATTCACTGAGGTTTTGAGCAGCAGAAAATCCATTCACAGCCATCAATAAATTATTGATGTAGATTACACTGCAGTCTACTCATCAAAAGCTTCTATTTCTGTAAGTGATGGTGATGATCTTATGCAGATCTACATACTGAAAATAATGCATTAGAGTTGAAGTTGACTAGCTTTACTTATCATGACTTCAGTGGCCACACCTGTAGTAGCTCAGGGGAGGGATCCAGTTCTCCCACTAGCTAAGAGTAACCAAGTTCCCATTGCAACAGAAAAGGATCAGTACTCTTTATTCCTGGACATTTTCAATTTTATAGAGGAATGTCTGTGATAGACAGTCTGCAGAGGAGATTGTGGGCTCCAAATTTTGTGTTTCCTACAGCTAATCTGTGGCCAACATAGCATGAAGCCAGAAACATCCGAGAAACTTCTGCTTAACAACCACTCGTTATTTACATGCATATCATAACAATAAATAAATGATCGAGAAGTTATCAAATTTAATCTCATTACACACAATTTCATTCTGAAAACAATGTTGAATCTGAAGCTGTTTCCTAATTCCCACAACTTTAACTACTGCTCCTCCTGACACATTTGAGCATCAGCTAAGGACAGTGCAAATGGTCACCCCACATGAAACAACCACTGCTGGATTATAGAATTTTATGAATATAGGATAAACTAATTTTAATTTTTTTCTTTTTGGAAGACACATTCCTACAACATCCCTACAACAAAAGCTAGCTGGGGTCATCCAGCTGCTACCTTGCAGAAATTGTTGCTAAATCACAGAATCAGTGTGGTTGAGGTTGGAAGGCACCTCTGGAGGTCATCTAGTCCAACCCCCCTGCTAAAGCAGAGCCACCTAGAGTCAAGGTACTCAAGACAGTGTCCAGAGTTTGAATATCTAAAAAAATCAAGGAGTGCAATGTATACCAAACTTAAAAGAAAAGGTTTTGACACAGAAAAATAAACGTCATACCTTCCTGAACCCAGCAAATGTGTTTCTTAGAACACAGATGTTCTTTCTGCAATTGTTTTTTTGTAAAGAGACTATCAAGACACAGAGGCTTTTGTTTGCTATTTGAGCAATTAGGAGCACAACTCAGGATGGCAGATGATAATTTCAAAGATTTCATGTTACCAGTAGCTCTTTTTGGCTATGTGACTTAAAGCAAATCCAACACCAGCAGAACAGAGGTGGCAGCTTTCACAGGTCTTGAGGTGACACTGTGTGATCTCCCCAGTATTTTTCCAGTTGTTTTTAGTTGCCTCAATTAGTATATCAGAATAAATTACACGTAAATATATTTTCATTTTTTTACACTTTTGTATTACAGCATAGCAGCGTATTTTGATGAAAGCTAAGATAGATAACAACATATGACTCCAAAAACTTGATGCATATATATTAATACACATGCCTACACATTTAGAACCTTATTTATACTGATGCCATGATGCTTTTTTGCTTTTTATATATACCCCCTCTATATACTCTTTTGTATAACTTATGTATTCTTAAGGGCCTTTTAGCCCACATACTTCTAATTCTTCGGGTTTGATAACCAGCATAAACCCAATATTCTGTTAAGCCAGGAGACCAAACATCTTAGAAGCCTCAGACACCAAGGTCTTCTCTGGAACACATTTTGTAAACTAAGATAGGCCTGTCCGGGGGGGGAAAGTTCCTCGGGGAGGGGGGTTTGCTCAGCCTCTCATTGGGGAATCTTTGACAGATATGTTAATTGGTAAAGCCTATAATGTTATACCCAAACTATTGTGGGTGTGCATTTCGGGGGTGCTCACGGGAGTACATTTCGGTGTGCATTTGGGTGTNCCTGGATGGAGTCCACCAAGGATCCTTAAAATAAATACCAAGGTAAAATCCTTTTCTCCCCTCTAAACATGTTTGGCTCTTGATTTTAAGACCAAGAAAAGGCATCAATACCACCAGAAACTACCATAAAAATTGTGTCACTAAAGTTTACATCTTCCTAGTCAGAACCTAGGCTTTTGAAGTCTCTTCACAATCAAAATGAACCACAAAACCCCCACAAAACCAAAAAAACCCGGAACAAAACCAAAAAGTCCTTCCAAAATCCCCAAACTGGAACAATAGATCAAGCTTGCACTGAAAACAAAACGATAAATGCTGTAATTCTGCAATATAGTCAACACAAAAATAGTAACTGCAAGGAGGAGAAACCATTCTAATTTAAATATAAAAAACAGCTTGAGAGTATGACTTCATTCCAAATAGACGCAAACTGAAATGTTTAAATGACAGATAAAGAACATCTTACTCCAGCATAACCATTCTTTGTGCGCAATTAGTTACTAATTTGATGATAAGAGAAGTAAAATTAATCTTTTTTTTCTTTGATCACATCACAGGAGACAACGATTTACAGTCCATGATACTCTCTTCTGACATTTTTATGTAGGAGAGCTGGGAGCTTACAGTTTTATACTTATCTATTACTCTCATTAGTGCTAAGAATTTTACAGTCTTAACAGGGCATATGTTCTTGCCTGAGTCTTCTCTAAAGTTTTACTTCTTTTTCGTCTTTCTATGGAATCTTCTTGGTTTTAGAGACTTTGTAATTCAAAGCAAGATATTTTCATGAGGGATAAAAAAAGCAAGATATAATAAAACACAAACATATAGTAAAGAATAATAAAGCAAGATATCCTCATGAGGGGAGGACGAGGGGCAGACACTGATCTCTTCTCTGTGGTGACCAGTGACAGGACCCAAGGGAATGGCCTGAAGTTGTGTCAGGGGAGGTATAGACTAGCTATCAGGAAAAGGTTCTTCACCCAGAGGGTGTTTGGGCACTGGAACAGGCTCTCCAGGGAAGTGGTCACAGCATGTCTGAGTTCAAGAAGAATTTGGACAATGTTCTCGGGCACACGGTATGACTCTTGGGGATGGTTGTGCGCAGGGCTGGGAGTTGGACTTTGATGATCCTTGTGGTTCCCTTCCAACTTAGGATATTCTATGATTCTATGATTATCAATTTCCATGAAAATTATTTCCCTGATTTAATGAAATACCAACTTAGTCTACCAAATTTAACTTCAGATTTTTGTGTCGAACCACTGGAAAATTCTTTCCACATCATTCACAGGAGAGACAGCAAAAGTGGTAACAGAAAGGTTCATAAAATAATGAGGCTTTCCAGAGTTCACTAATTTAAGAGCAACACAAATACTTGACTCTGTTACATTAATTTGGAGAACTTCTTACAGACAGTTTCTTAGTTACTGGCTGTAAAATCAGTACATGTTTAATTTTTATAAAGAACTCTCAGAAGTTCTTTAATATTAGACAAGGTAAAGGTATTGATTTTCTGTAACATGTAGCCAGTGTCCTGGGTGAACAAAATGGAGACAACCACACCAGAACGGTAAACAAAATTTAGGATTTCTCTGCTGAAACTTACTGTTGTAGGAAAGGAGCGACAGGGAAAACCTGGCACACAAAAGTTCTTCCTTAACACAGAAAAGCAGCAAAATGCTTCAAAAGTGCAGTCCTAGGAAGAGGCTGTGCTGAGCCTATGCCATACTACCTATTTCCATAACCCCACAATTAATGCAATGAGAAAGCTGGTCAACTCCTGATCAGCTCCTAATATTAGGAAGTACACAAGAGGAACCAGCCAACTTTTTGAATAATTTCTAAGCACACATTTCTCTTAATTTCTGTCATTCTTGAATCTAATTGCAGCTTCCTTCCATTAAGATTTTCTGCTTCATGGTACCAAAATTATTTATAAGACTTACAAATTTCAAGAATATAAAACTTTTCAATGAGGTACTGTATGAAAGATTAAGAGAAAGGATTTATAACCTCCATAAGCAATCAAAACCTTTAGGTCAGGCTGACCCTTCCCATGGGAATCAGTTACACAGCAAGTAAATATAGACGTCAGAAAGGAAGTTTAAGGAAAAACACACTCCTTTTTATCTTTTATCTCCTCTCATCATCCTGAAGTACAAGACATAAAATGTGAGATTTTAAAATTACTTCTGGTAATAGTTTATTGCCTCTAAGGCAAATACTCCCTGCTTGAATGTCATTGAACACATGTAAGTTGGAGCAGCAGAACTCCTAACGCTCTTCCATCAAGATAGTAAAAAAACCTCCAAACCAACAAAAACCCCCACCCTAACCAATTTGTCAAGATCTGTAATTCAGGTGTACAAGCCCCATTAAAAGCAGTATATGTAGAAATACTTTCCTTGGCATGCTTAAAGGTATTTAGGGTAGCTAGCTAGGAAATCTGAAGAAACACACAGGGCTATCAAAGATGTAGCGCACATTCTAGAATATTTTTTAATAAAGTACCTCAATGCCATAAGCTACTGACTGAATTTTCCCCACTAAGTATGTAAGAGCTTACTAGAGAACTGTTTAGGTTTTCTGTAAACGTGGTCTTACTTTGTTTTGCAAGCCAGAAGAGTGCACTAACAATACTGTAATCCTTGTTTAAACACCCTGTAAAGTACAACCAAAATATTATATAGACTGAGTTCTTCACATAGTATTTCAAAATGCTACCCAGGAAATAGAAATTTCTGATTTTTCTATATTCACAAATTATTTCTGTAAAACTGCATAGGACTGCTCATTATTTTCTGCTTCATCTTCTACTTCAACCTATCTCTACACCCCTGTAATCATAAACAGTACCTTACAGAGACTATAGAACACTGTATTGGCAAGAAAATAAATGCACACTTTTTCTCCTAGTGATGTATCAACTAGCATGCTGTAATTAATACATTCTACAGCCCCATGAACACCCCAAACATGGTGCTTATACAACGTTCTCCTGAGCTATATGAATTCATATTAAAGTACTGTTCTGCTTCATCACATCTCACTGGAGAACACACAGAAAGACAGAAATACTGTAGTACTCTGTGACATAACTAGGATTGCAAAAATGACAGTGTGTTTTATCCAGACAGAGTGGGTGGCTGTTCCAAGCACAAAAGTTTAACACCAAGCTGAAAGTAGGAGGTCACAAAAGCAGTATTTCACATAGAAGTGATAGAAGTCTAGAAGAGGTAGAATAAAGGAAAACAGCAGTAGGAGAGTAATGAGATAGAGCGATCCAAGTATCAGGAATACAAGTACAACACTTTTGAAAAAACATTTCTCTTTCGGGTGAGAAAGTGAGAGAGAAAGTGTTACAGACACCGTGTTGTTAATGGGCAAAATACCAAAGATTGACATTTTTATTAGCACTATTTAAAAACCAGTAATTATGGAAAGAGACAGGGTGATGAAGCTAGGAGGTTGAAGACAAAGAGATAAAGATTAGGAATGAAGCTGAAATGGGATTCAGTTCAACTGAAAATGAGTCTTCTAGACATATTTATTCCTTATTTCAATTTATTGGTTTCAAGTTCATGTCATAAAAAGCAGGCAGATAATTTCCTATTATTTCAGCTTTTGAATTGTTTTCAGTTGGTTTATTGTCTTAAAGTCTGTTTTTTAGCTTGTGAAGTAATTTTCTAATCCAAACTTTTATGGGTGAGAAAGAAATACATGCATTTAGCAGAAGTGCCAAAGGAAAAAAGCCAAAAAGCCTTTGTGTAATGTTTCTTGTCTGATGAGTGATATATTCAAACAACTTTTCCCTCACACAATACCTCACGCTTAGAGAAATCTCTTCAGAAACGACAGCAAAGTATTACTTGTTTTCTGAACAAAGTTTAACATCAGCACACTTTGACTTCTACTTCCTCATGAATCAATGTGATTGCATCACCCACTCCTCAACCTGTCAGCTTACTGCCTCTTCCAGACACATTCCTGTGGTCTGTGTGCCACTTAGCGTAACAGGGGGTCTTTGTTCAAACAGTAAAAACACATTAAATTTCAGAAACATGAATTTTAATAACATGAGAAATTTTACTAAAACCACAAAGTATAAAAATCTAACACATTCTTACCTATGCAGCTGTAAGTACTCTCTGGGTCTGTTTAAAAGGTGAAGGAATCTGTCAACAACCTTGTTTTTCCCAACACCCTGCAGTAAACAAATATAATATTAAGACATAATACAGATGCACGTATTTAAAAGTTATAAAGACAGAAAAGATAACTTGCCCAAACTGTCAAAATACTCTCCATACTCCTTTATAGGTAAATACAACTTCAATCTATTTCAGAAAATTCTGAACACGTTGATTATATGTATTTTATGTTATATATATTAGCAAAATACTTACGTCTCTTATTAGAAATAACCAGAAATAGGATTGTGTCCCTAGAGTTATGTCACACATGTTGTGCATCCTTTAAGTAACACAAGTTTTTCCAGCCTTTTTATTTCACAGACATATTGCAATGTCAATGCTAGGAAGCTGTCTTGCACTTAATACGAAAAGTTAATTCTTGGTGGTCATAGGAAACATCCTGTAACTGTCACATGGAATTTGGGCACAGCCTTGGTAATAGTTGCTGATCCCATTCCACTGGAGTTACCAAAAGAGACCCAGATGGAATCAGAATTTACCTGGAGACAAAACTGATCTGTAACTCTATTGCAGGATGTCTGCATTAGCAAGCTGTGCAAAATGATGACAGTGAATTAGGTGCTGCCAACACCCTGGTGTGCCCTATGGAAGCATTTTGGGAACTGGTATTTCAGTCCAGGTCTAACCTGGTCCCAGGGAAGGAGTTATCAAAGAGCAAAAAGTAGGTGGGCTGTTGGAGAACATCCTCCACTTCAGTCTCATCCTAAGACAGATGAGTATGTATCAAATTGCAGTAAGGAGATTCCCTTCAAAAGTACATTCTAGATCTGGTCTAAAATGCTAATGGAGATGCAGACCACGATGACAGCTCACATGCAGAAATTCTTATCCCTCCTGCAAGGATGTGGCTGTAGACTTGGAAGCTCAGAATGCCAGTGAGAGTGCTAAAGGTTGCAAAGAAAAAGGAAAGGAAACAGTACAAAGAAAATCTCAGTTATAGCCCAGCCAAAAGCTGTTCAACAAAACCCAGTCCCTCTGCTGAGATTCTCACTCTGATTGAATGAACGCATCTAGTAGTCCACACCACTGTAAAGCAAAGAAGATAAATATAACCCAAAGAAAGATTAAAGAGATTAGATTAAACCAATTTGAGATTCACTAATCTGTTTCACTTGGCATTGAATCAGAATAGGAGCCTTCAGAGGGGCAAGTTATGACATTTATGACTGTAAGTTCTAACGCAGTGACGGTAACTGCCAGCTGCAGAACTGCAAACTGTTTAAGCTTCTTAAAATGGGACCACAGTCTCTCCTCTGACTACACTTGTAAGAATGGAGAATATGCACATATGTATAGTAGTTGAAATCACAGAAGGAGAGTTCTCACCATGAGAGCAGAGAGGAAAAAATACTGCAGAGACAAAAATAGAACTACCTACATTCTATTGCAGACTTGACTCCCACACAGAAGAACCAACCCTGTTAGTGCTCTGCCACACGCCTCCTCACAAATCTTCTTCCATTATATTCTGCAGAAGAATCTACAGCTTTACACAGGTGTAGTAAAAAGCTGCAACACACTTAACACCTTTCACCAGTAGTTTCTGAAAACTGTCACCTGAAGTTCTCCACTGCTGTGAAGGGGGATGAAATTGTGCTCACAGGTTCTAGCAGGAACTTATAGGACATATCCATTTGGGGGAAATATGCAAGTTCAGAAATTTTATCAGAGACATTAAAAGTAACCTGAAACAGGCTAAGAATCAATCCCCTAGTGGTGCACACAGACAGTTTTATTCACATATGTTTCCTGCTACTTGCAGTCAGATACTTAAAATCATAAATGGGTGAATAAACAGGAATACTCCTAATGTCAAGCACAAAACATCCATGCTGAAAGCAGCTTCCTTTTCTAAGAGAGCTAAAGATGGCTGGACAGATGTCTGCACACAGTTTCTGCACCCATCCCAAGCAGATTGCGTGTCTTGTTTCAGTGCAGAGTGGGACTCCAGCCAGCTGTGGCAAGTACAAAGATGATGAAATAGATCAACATATTGAATCAATGTAAAACATACTCAATATTAAACAAAGTGGTTACTGTAATTTTAAAAAAATTGGCTTTCATGTGCATTAACTGAAAGCGCATGTGGTTTTTATGCTTATGGTAGATTCTTAGAATTATGCCTGAAAAAAATATTTTCTCAACTACAAAATAATACTGCTAGTGTTTTTCTTCCTCTTCCATTCCAATAGAAAGAGGACCAAACAGCTGGTTTTGCATATTTGTTGTTATCACCAAGTGTATTAAGAGGAGAGCACCTCACTTCTGAGAACCCTCAGAGGACACAAGCACGGTGGAGGGCCACTGTGGAGGAAGGGAAAGAGCACAGTATCAAAGTAATTCAGTGAAGTCAATGGGAGCTGTGCCACGACCACATCTCACCCTTTCTTCACTTTTATCTGTGCATCTCGCCACAATCTCTGCATATCTCCTTTTATTTAAGTATACTTCAATTTCAGAACATCATACATTTTTTAAAAGGTGCATGCAGTATTTAAAAGCCAAAAAGCATTCCCATCAGGTTTTAGCTATTATAAACAAGTTAACATTGCCCAACTTCTAGACTGAACTGCTTCAGAGGGTACATTGTGTGCCTTCACAGAGGCTGTGGTGTACCACATAAAATCTTTGGCTGGCAATAGTAGCTGGAGCAAAGTTCACGTCAAAGTTTTTGATTCCATCCCTCTACATTCCTACTTCATGACAAGTTACCACTCCTCTTTGTCTCAGCTACTCCACCGAGAAGGCACAATATAATAGAAAGGAAGGAAGAGACCAAAGATATTCAGAAGGTTCTTTAGCACCATTAAGAAACTGCAAAAAAAAAGGCTTACTTCTTCAGGTGAACAGGAAATGTGGAAAAAACTAACACATTTTGGAAAAAAAACCCAACCAAACCAACTCTAGTTACAGGCACCTCAGAAACAAGAAATTACAAAAACGGCAACAAAGTCACCCTCCTTCGTTCTGACTGCCAAGGATCAAGCTGGGTCTTCTGGAGACCCACACAGCTAGCAGTAAACTAGTTAAGCAGGAATAGCCTGAACTACCTTTTATATGGTGTGATGGGTTGAGCCTGAGCTGATGGACAGCTCGTTTGACCACTGGCACTTTTCGAAATTTTCATATATAAAGGCTGAAGGGACAGGAAGTGCCCTCTCTCTCTGGGNCTGTAATGTGTAGAGATATAAGAAACTTTTAAGATTTTCTGTGGAGAAGTGAGTTGCTGCTTTAAACTAGAAACTGTTCACCCTTAGAAAAGGACTACCCCATGTTGTGGCCCATGTGATCCCATATCCATGGGAGAGGTGTTTTCCCGGTAACAGCTTTATTCCCAGGTGGGGGCTGTTGTACTGGGGCTGATATGGTTTTGGAAGACCACGAATTGCAAAGGAAACCTCTTTTCTCCTTACTCAATAGAAAGATTCTTAAAATTGTGAATACTGACTAAGAATTATGTAATATTATCCTTTGTGCTGGTTTAGGGAAGAAGAAAGGAGGAGGGGGGTGTGAGTAAAAAGAGGGATTTTGCTTTGATTTTCTTATTATTTTCTTTTCTCTTTTAATTCTGTTAATAAACTTTTCATTTTCTTTAAATTTGAGCCTGTTTTGCATTCCTCCAAATCTCCTATCTCACAAAAGATAAAGAGGTGAACTGAAACCACTACATATGGACATACTAAAAGACTGAGTTGAACTTGGACTGGATTCAGAACATAATCTCATATAATTTTGCAATTATTTCAGCTTAAGGTAATGTTCAGATGACAAGCCATTAACACTTGCTGTGTGCTATTTATATACACACTATTGCAGTTACTTAATTTAACCGAAATATAAACATATGTTAATTAGAGAGAAAAGAACATCTGTGTTGGTGTTTCAGCTGAATGGAATAAAAATACTTCAGAAAGCAAGTATTAGACAATTTTTACTCCATCAGACATATGGGACAACTGAAATAGAAAAAAGGGAAGTAAATATCTGCACTAATGAATAACAAACAAGAAATTATGCAATTAGAAGGCAAAATAATCCCTTAGTTAAAAATCCTTCTAACTGAAACTGTAAACACCTGCTACCAAGAATGAAATTACTTAATCTCCTAGCAGAAGCTGCAGTTTCAAATATAAACAAGGTTATTACAAGTCCCAAGAGGCATTTTGCAATTCAGGATTCAGACCTGACAGTAGTGGGACAAATTGCACAGCCCAAATAAAGTCAACAAAATTACAGTCCAAAGGAACTGGACCCAAGTTTCTGAAATTAACAGTCTGCCTCTTAGGAAAAAAAAAATCTAAACCATGCTGCCTCATTTTTATTTTCTTTTAAATGATTTACAGGTCTTACTGAAGCAGCTAAAGAGGTTGCCATGTTGTGCTCTTCAGTACTGCCTTTCAGCTGAAACACTGAATCACACCTTCTCCATATCAGGGCACAGCTGTCGTGCATAGCAGAGCACCTGTTTCATTACAAAAGAATGAAACAAAATTTTGAAACTGGTAAAAAAGAAGTTTATCACTTTTTCACCACAGGAAATTTCATTTTATAATTAATTTTAAAATTGCATTATTAGAGAATGGAAGACAAATTTGACTTAATAAATTTTAATCCTCATGTCAAAGTTCTCAGTTTCTAACTTCACAGAAAGTGTTGTATTATCATTATCACAGAAACTTTTGGCTGAACAATGAAAATAAAGAAAATGAAAACACTTTAGATAAGGCGCAGTTTCTAACACTGGGTCTGGCACCAAACCACCTTCCATGGCCACTCCTTGCCTGATTCTGCCAACGAAGACATTTGCAATGCATGTCTTTTGGTTGAGACTCTGATTTTTAGACCAGAGGAAGTATCTCTGTTTTTCTAAAAAAAATGTAGCGTTATCAGCAAAGCAACAAGCAGAACCTACACAGAATTATTTCACACACTCCAGGCATTATGAAGCCCTGCCTGGAATTAATGTGAATAATGCATTTTAATAACCGCAGAAGGTGTGCCACCAGGCCACCAGCAGACACTAGACATTGCTACCACTGCGATCGACCCTATCATTGCTACCTTGCTTGAACATTAGCAACAAACTTAAATAGTTGTGCAAAAGCAGTGGTGATTTTAAATCTTGCCCCAGCTGCAATCTACATATTTATCAGTTACAACCATAAGTGTTCTGTGGTTTAGTATCTCATTTTTTTTATTACGAGTTTATCATCTGGGGCATACAAAAATTATAGTGACAGCAAAAGAAGAAAACTTTACAGTAAAAATCAAATTAATAGGAATCATGAATGGAATGCTTTGGATACATCTCTGACTGTAGTTCTAGATAAGCTTCTGTGGTTTATGCCTTTTTCTGACTTTAAGTACAACCAGAGCCCTTCAACCCAGAGCCCTGTCAGGCTAAATACAATCTTTACATTTCCAGTGAGGTAAGATAACTGTGGTCCAATGGAGAGGAGCATATGAAAAGCTTATGATGGAAAGCATCAGTGAGAAGAAATAGCCAAAAGAAAAACCAATTCACTGTTTCTTTTTTAATTCTGGTTCTTCAGTTTAATGTGTAAAGGCAGAAAGCAATACTGTAAGCAAAGACACATTTAAAAAGCATGCCTATTCTCCTATGTGTACACATTGCTATGACTGTACCAAGTCAAAGAGAAATATTTTCTGAGTTTTCCACAACTGTCATATCTAATTCTCTACACAAATATTGGAGTATTTGGCCCAATTTAGCTCATTTGGAGCTCAGTTTCTTCATGCTCACAATAATAATAATAATAATAAGTTGGTTTAGGATAGTACATTCTTGACTTGCAGAGGAAACTGTCTATTTTTACACGAGTTTAAGCAGGAAAACAAGACCTTTATTTCTAGAAAAGTTGAAATGCCAAGCATTTGCTATTTCAAGTTTTTTGATGATTGACATTATTACACACTCAGTTTGTACTTAATTCAATTTCACAATGAGTTAGGAATAAAAATATTATATTAGAAGAAAAGATCTAATCAAGCATGTAATTTTAAATATCTTTAAGAAAGACTCAATAATTTGTCCTATTAAATTCTTCAAAAATAAAATCAATTTCTAGTGTGAGCCCAAGAATTCATGTAAGTTGATCTCTCAGTTAAAGAAAGTCAGCAGAAAGGATGAAATTACATTCTTCTATCAGGGAAATATATTAGCCAATGTACCAGAAGGCCATTAAATTTCTAAGTTCTTTTAATCACAAAATGTTTGGGGTTGGAAGGGACCTCTGGAGATCATCTAGTCCAACTGCCCTCCTAAAGCAGGTTGCACAGTATCACATTCAGGAGGGTTTTGAGTATCTCCACGGAAGGCGACTCCATGGTCTCTCCGGGCAGCATGTTCCAATGCTCTGTCACCTTCAGAGTAAAGAAGTTTCTCCTCACATTCAGATGGAACTTCCTGTGCTTGAGTATGTGCCCGTTGCCCTTGTCCTATCGCTGAGCACCACTGAAAAGAACAGGGCCCCGTTGTCTTGACATCCACCTTAAGGTATTTGTATACACTGACAAGATCCCCTTCTCCAAGCTAAACAGGTCCTGCTCCCTCAACCTTTCCTGATAAGAGAGATGCTTCAGTCCACTCATCACCTTTGTAGCCCTCCGCTGGACACAGTACTCCGAATTCATGTATTTCTGATAGTCTACTTACTGTGGGCTCACATCAAGACTTTTAACAAGTGCGTTCAGAGTTTCTTTCAGATTATTTACAACATTTAGCACCTTCATAGAATTCTTCATTCTACTTCTGAACAGCTCACTCAAGAAATCATGGCAACACAGTGACACCAAACAAAATAACTTCAATTTTGCTTAACATGCTGTTGGGTATTTCAGAATTTCAAGGCAATAAAATAATTCAGAAGTGAGATGGTTGTGAGCCTTCTCTATCCAGAAAGCCACAGATCCCATGTAACTATAAATACTACGTTTGGTATCTTCAAAGACAGCTGATGGTTGCCAAGACCTCACCTATGACTAATAAAGGTGAAAGCATCCAACACATCTCTTTACATAATTTCCAAATGCAATAATTTGGGAAATGTTTTATTTAATATTTTAAATCGTGAGACAAAATAAAACCATTCCAGCCACTTTCACAGTAGCTGGGAAAGGTTTTCCATATAAACAAATTCTATTTATTAACATAGTTTCTCTTGCATTTGCCAAAGAAAATCCAAGGAGACAGTAAAAGATAGCAAGTAGTGACCAATCCATGAACTGCACATTGTCCATCAGGAAAAATATCACAAAAACACAGCCTAAAAATTCTCCTTGGTAGCAAGAATCACTACTCCAGTCTGTCTCATGAAACTCAAAAGCCACTGCAAGAACTGTATTTAATGAGTATGCAGTCACTGCAACATTTGGAATAAGTGAGGGCTCTTGCTGTTCTTTGCCTGCTGATATGAGAGTAATATACAGCTTCTTACTCTCAGCCAAAGAAGAAGCTGCTTTGCAGCTGCTTTGCCGAACTACAGATAGCCATAGATGGTCTCATTCAGACTCAGACTACAGGCTCATTCAGGAAGCAATATCAGAAGCCATATTTAAAACACTGGCATGTCCTTTACTTGGAAGCTACTTGAGAGCTGAAAACTCGTATCTATCCTCTGAACGCAAAGAAAACTGTTTGTATGGAAACACATTCCAGTTAACATCCAAAGTAAATCATCAACCACTGTAAACAAATATTTGGACGAAGTCATAAAACATAAACGTAAAACATTTATGCTGTGCAATCCTGGGCCATATAAGCCCCAAGGAACAAGCATGAATGAAGTGTGGTAAAGTAGTTTACTTCAGAAGCTGAGCACTTCTAAAAATATCTGCTGCTATCTAACACTTGTCTTCAAACTCTCCTCAGTTTCATTATGAAAGCCAGTCCCTAACATCCACCAAGATAATTGAATTATAATTTATTGATACTAATCGTCAAAGTCTGAATCTTGAAAACAATCTTGGTAAAAGGACTCTCATCAGTCAGCTCTTAGCTATATAGAAGAAACCACATTTACAGACTTCGAAAACACAGAGGTCTTAAGCTAACAGGAATTTTGTGCGTGTACATGTGTTGTGAAAACAAAAGGGGCAAAGGTGAAAAACCGACCAACAAAACCAAATCCAGACTCTAAAAGAAAGACTGCAGGTCAAGCCTTCCACATTAAATCACAGTTGAATGGAGATACTCACACAGTCATCATTTTGAAGGACCAAATTATGTCCTAAGGCAAACTCATTTAAATATCTAGGAAATGACACAAGCATTCAAAGGGATGTTAGTCATACATTTTGAAATACCCAGGTTCAGAGTATTTGAATTTTTAGTTATTACACCGAATTTCCATGATTCATTCATTCACTAACAAGAAGCTTAACAGAAAGGAACTCAAAACAGTACTTTGTATCTCCTCAAAACTATTACCTGTTTCTTCCAAATGGGAAGCACAGGTACACACTGATTTATGTATCAAGCAATCAAAACCCTAACTTCTTATACAGACTGAACTGATAAAAGTAACTGAACAGACAAAAAAAAGAATCCTATTTTTAAATAATTTTCTTTAAAAAAAATGGATGAAAAGTCTAATATCTTCAGTGGGGAGGTATCTCCACATACAGCATGAAAGTACAATCGATGCAATATGGTTGCTTTTAAAGTACTTGAACATGATTCATCACAAGCTGCACAAATTTACAGTAATATATTTAAGGAATTAGCCAAGGAATTTCTAAATGGTTAGTGATCATTCCCAAGAAATCAAGAATGATTGCTGTGGTTCTGAAAGACTGCAGAATGGCAAATACAGTGCTTCAAACTTAAAACCAGTATTTCGAAAGGAAAAGGCCTATTGGCCTTTTCTTAGTCACACATAAAAACTGTGGAACAAATTCGTAAAGAGTAAATCTGGAAGCACTCAGAAGTATGTTAGCAATTAAAAAGCAAAACCTGTATTACTGATTTGCCAAAGAGAAAGCTCAGCAAATCAACTCATTTTCCAACTTAATGGTACAGCTGAGCCAATGTCTGGAACCAAAGCAATATGTTCCAATACTTCAACCCAGTCAAGTATTTTAACACTGTCTTCAATTAGAGACTCAAAAGATGGGAGAAAATGTGACATGCATTAAATTATTAGAGATGAGAATACAACTGCTGGAAAAATACCTTATATCCTAATAAAAGTACTTGCATAGTCTTCAAAACTTTTCTGCCAAATGAGGCATGTGTCAGAGCTCTGACTGTACCACGGGGCTACACAAATACTTTCCCCACACCTAGGGTTTTGCTTGTTGGTATTGAAAGTCAGCTCTGACATGGTTTCCCTGCCTTGCTGGGGTTCCTTTTGTCCCCCATGCCTTGGGAGCTGCACTTACAGCTTACTACTCAGGCCCTTTCCTTGGTTCTTTCCCAACCTGCACTG
This sequence comes from Aleadryas rufinucha, assembly GCA_013397815.1. Lineage (NCBI taxonomy): Eukaryota > Metazoa > Chordata > Aves > Passeriformes > Aleadryas > Aleadryas rufinucha. Next base: position 223,497 of record VZTH01018447.1, on the reverse strand, counting down.
TGGCGATGCTGGGCTTGGCCCTGTATCTTGCTGATCCCAGCCTGGACCTGCTGACTTCCCAGCTTGACCTCAGACTTGCCTCATTCACTGCGGACCTGTCTGGCAGCCACTGAGCACTTGGGTGACCATGGCTGCTGTCCCCAGACCTGCTATTCTTGCTTTGGCACTGAGGGACTGCAAAAGTTGTCATTAACGACTCTGTCCCTGCCTCCATTTTCCTGTGGTTGAGCCCACTCTTGCTATTCCTTGACAGCAGGTGCTGCAGGCAATCTGTACTATAAAACATTTTCAATACCAGCTTGGAAGCAGGCATAGACACCACTGTTTATGAAATAGAATAAATATATCTTGTTTCATTTATGAAATACATCCATTTCTATTTATGAATAGATTAAACTTTTTGGAGAAGCTGGCATCATCCATCAAAAGTCTACAGAGGTTTCAAATACACCATCTTTTTAAATTCAAGTTGATAACAAGGATGTTAAACAGATGAAACTATACTTCAATATATGCACATTAATAATAATTAGCATTTTATATTCCTTGCCGTGTTGGTTAGATTGTTAGTGATTTGTGTTAGACATTTTCTAAAGACTATTGCAAAACAAAAAGACAAACATCTGCTAAAAAAATTATTGTATCTTTTCTAAGGGACAGCTAAACTAAAGGGAGATTACTTTATGGCAGAAAAATCAACCCCACCAATAAAGTATTCATCAGCAAAGATACTAGCCAAAGAACTATACAAATCTGTAACTCTTTTAGAGAAAACTAATATTTAGCTATCAATAAGATTTAGATAATACTGAAGCGTACACCTCTTACCTAACAGTGGAGATTTAAAGGAGTGGTTTGATACATAGTCAAGAAGGATAACCAAAGCCATTAACTGAAGATTTTAATGGTAATCATGCTACATATAACTATTACTGTGTCAGGGAGGTTTAGATTAGATATCAGAAAAAGATTTTTCACCCAGAGGGTATTTGGGCACTGGAACAGGCTTTCCAGGGAAGTTGTCAGGCCTGACAGTTTAAGAAGCATTTGGTCAACACTCTTAGGCACAGGGTGTGATTCTTGGGGATGGTCCTGTGCAGGACCAGGAGTTGTACTTTGATAATCCTTGTGGGTCCCTTCCAACTCAGAATATTCTGTGATTAATGTCTTGACTTTTTACTCTGACAGCCATACAAAAACATCCATGGCATTTACATTTCCACAAATATGTGCCCAGAAAACCCCTGAACACTGTCGAATAAGGAATCAAAAAATGGGTCAAACACCTCAGTAGTAGAAATGAATGAAATTTCAAAGAAGCAAAACAGAGATTTAATTTAATTATTAAATAATGAGTTTGTTCCATGCATTGCATGAAATATTTAACTCACCTGGTTGCCAACTAAGAGAAGATGTTCTCCCAGTAGAAAGTCCTTGAGCATATCTTCCATTACCATCATGTGCTAAAGAAATAAAACCACAATTTTCACTCGATTTTATGCTCTCAAGTTTATGCATTCACTAATGACAGTGGTACAAGAGGAACTTAACTTCAAGGATTTGGGGCCTAACATTTTTGAACTTTATACTTGCAGCTACTTATTCTCTCAGCCAATAGTAGCAGAGGCAATATATCCAGTGACTAGAACAATGGAACACTTACACCCTCTGCTCCAGCTGATTGTGGGTGCCTGATTTCCCTAAGTATTTTTAATGCTCTGTAATCACTCCTTTTATGTTTCCTTTTAGCCTAGTTGAATGCTTGTCACCCGGAGTGCAAGAACTTGCTTTAGTTTGTGCCAATTTTCCAGCAATATCCTAGTAGAACACTACAGAAACCAAACAGAGAGAATAAAAGACAGCTGATATGTTAATTATACACATATATTTTATTAAACATTAAACACCAGGTCGAACTTAATAACAAATACACTTTTTCTATCCTAATCAAACTTTATTTTCAAGGAAAACAAAGACAGGAAAATGCATGCTCAAGTCTGAAAGTGTTTATATGTGTCCTACAATACGTGCCTAACTATTCCATATTTATTAATTATTAATTCATATTTGCCTAACTGAAGCCAAAATGCTGGAGGTATATTTTTACATGTATCCAATATCATAAAAGGTAACACACACTGTACAACATTTAACCTTATCTTGCTTCTCACAAACAATTTGTTTAAAAGGATAGAAAGGATTTCAAGATAATGTGGCAATGCAGACTACTTTACTCACAATAAAGTCGTGCATATTTCTCCACTGTATCTAGCAAAAATAGGTCATCTGTAAGTAGGTCAGTCAACCTACTTAGAGAAATGAATGATTGTCTTTAAATAAACACATTATCATCTCATCTCTAGTACTTGATTAAAATAAAAATTAAAAATCAGTAGTTTGCCTATAATTTCTGAGCATAGAAATGCTCAGTTTCTGTGTGAAGGGTATTTTAAATTTCCAGATCTCCCTAGAACACAGGCTGGGGGTGGGGAAAGAAACTCTTGTAAACACAGCTTAATACCATGAAATCCTACCCAGGCATTTCAAAAGACTACTGAATACTCAATACACAATTTAAGGAGAGCACTTCAAGCCAAATTATTCTGGTTTTTGGCATGTGTATACACTAGAAATTTATAACTGATGAGAATAAATTGGACCAGATATAGGAGAAATTCTAGGAAGTCAGTTTATCACATACACTGATTACATTTTAAAATTTTATTGCTAAGGAACAAATATATCCTTGTGATGACTTTTTTTATCCTAAATTGAATAAATATGCATACATTATGGTTTCCCTATGAAGCAGCTTACCCACAAGAAGTACTATGTATTGATACTTCTTTTGTTGGTTCTTTTTTTGCACCAGTACTTAAATTAGCATTGTATTATGAGGCATGCAGACATTTAATATTAGCTATCTACGCAAAAGACTTGTAAGTAGACACATCCATATCGTGTCACCTTTATCAATCCAAGTTCCCAATGCCTGGCCTGAAAATGGCATTTGACATATTACCTAAAAAATTATTCCCATCTCTATGTCACTTGTCGTGGATCAAGAGCAATGTTCCGCGGCAGTATTAAATTTCACTGTAAAGTGAATTACTTCAAGACCAAACATACAAAGGCAAAAATCTATGTGTTTCATTATACTGTGCAGCACTGCAAAGGGCTGAGGATCTATCTTTTTCTCTGTTTTCAGTTTATTTCTGTAGCTTTTAGGTAATGAAGCACTGCCCTAAACTCAAACCAAATTCATTCAACAGCAGGTTTTTCTAAATGATCATTGCAACACTTGAATGACCAAACTACAAAGTAGCAATACAGAAAACAAGAGCAGAATTCATTTAGAAATTGGAACATCTATCCTGACCAGTATTTAGTTGCTGTTTCCTTCAGCACGTAGCAGGCATAGCTGCTCAAGGACAGATACAGAGCAGGTCATTCTCTGCAGCATTTTTAACAGAGGTTCCCTAAATAAAGCCTGAACACAGTTTTGTCTCTGTTTTTCTGAAGCTATAAGCAAGAAGGCGGAAAAAGCAATGCAGGTGTTAAGGGCTGGCAGAACTCAGGATTTAATTTCCAACAGACACAAATTATGTGCTTTATCAAAATGGCAACACAGAACAAAATTTCACATGAAATGTTAGTAGGGAAGATGAAGCAGTCTGTCATCTGTTCCCCTTGCATGACCTGTCATCACCTTTCGGAGGTGATAGCCATGTAACATAGTCTTTCTGGGACAAAATTATAAGTGAGGTATGAAAAATGACTAGGAAAGGAAAGTACGGAAAACCCACACCAGTCCTCTAAAAACAAAATATTTCACAAGATCATGCTATCAGTGTTGCCTTTCAAGTAGCAAAATATTCCAAAGGACACCAAATGCTATGAGAAAAATTTAACACTAAAGAAACTGCTTCAAAAATATATCCTTTCAATTTAGTTAGTACATTATTTACTACACATATGAACATACCCATTAGTACACATATAACAAACTTTTGTAACTCAGAAGTCAGAGATTTGTACTTACTTGTGCATTTTCATAAAACAAAACATCTGGCACTTTCATTTTCTCAGCTGAGTTATAAATCGGCATGGTCACAGACCCTATCTTCAGAATTCCATTGTTTATTTCACCTAGTTGTTTTCCAGGAAACAAGCAAATGTATTTCTTACAACATGCTCTAAGCAGACAGGCAATCAATACCCAACATGCACAACTAGCGATCTACAAATTTTAACAAGCCTGTGGTTTGCAGTAAATTATTTCTATCTAAAGAAAGAGAACACTTAGAAGAGTATCCATGTACAAAAGGTTGCATTACCATGAATTTGAATTCTCTTTAAAACTGTGAAGAAGTGTATTACAATAAATGATGAAAAAGTGATCTTATGGGAAAAGTACCATAAGAAACATCAGAAGTTGTGACCGCTGCCTTGGTTTAATTTCACACTCTCATTGTATTACTGCAACATCACCAATACTGTCAGGCTACATTTCCTCAGTCCACAAGATTTCACACTTCCATTCTTTCTGTTGTCTTCCCCTGTCCCACTGTGGAGTGAGGTGAGGCAACAAGTGGCTGTGTGGGTGCCCAGCCGAGAGCGGGAGCACACCCACCACAACCATATAGAGCCACTGTGGATTCTCCCTTTGAGCACTGCATAGTTGAAATATCCCTCAACTACAGCTCTGAGAGAAAAAGTACATTAGAAAAATTTCTTAGATCAAAAGAACTATAAATTCAGTCTTTAGGAAAATAACAACTAAGTGTAAATAATAACATATGCAATAAAAACCATCTTTTTTTTTCTAGTAATTCCTTAATCTGGCATGGTATAAAACTGAAAATACCCTTATTTCTAGACAGATGTTTTTAGCTGTTTGCCTTTATGGCATGAAACAGAGAAATAAAGAAATTTCAAGGTATGTATCCAGATTTAAAAAAAAAGTAAGCAGGTAGCATCACACAACTGGCAAGAGTTCAAATTATTTTGTATACATGGTTTTATATATATATAAAATGTGAATAAGAGATACAGTAATACATAGATGGTTGCACATATATATGTATAACCATATGGCTGCATATATATTTGTATGTAGTTATATACACATATTATATTGCATATGATAGAAACTATACATCCATTAATATATGGGTATCTACATATATACTTTTATATATACACACACCCCTAAATAAATACATAAAAATAGACTTCACATGAATTAAAACCAAAGATGTGTTTACCACTGCAAAGTTCTAACTGTAAAAATACAGAAATCAAATACATCACAAAACTGGGAATAAATATACAGAAAAACAAGAGAAGAGGTAACACTGGTGAGGCAGAGTAAAAAAAAATGTAGTGAACAGAAAATGGCAAATTGCTCACAGTGCTGCCTGACAGAGGATATGAAAAGGTATACAGCTAGCATGAAGGGGATCATACAGGAATGAGAAAGTAGAAGTGAGAAAAATGGCAGAAGCAGAAATACATGCGTAGCCCTGAAGGCTACTACAAATGAGTACAAATTGGATAAGCCAAAGAAACAAAGACCTGCTTGATAAAGGTGACATGCAACTACCACAGCAATTTAAAGAGAATAAAAATAAGAGACTAACAAAGAAGTGTGTTCCAGAATGAAAGCAAATCACAGCACAAAACTTTGACAAGAATCTCAAAAAATGGTTGATTTTAATAGGGGAGAGAAAGAAGCAATGGTAAAAAAAATGAACAGAGAAATGTTAAGATCAAATGAAGGCTGTAACTGCACAGAAGACTAGCTATCAGTGATGAAAATAAACGAAAAAGCAGTACTAAAAGCCTGAGACCATTGATCTTATAGACCAAGAAACACTTACACATGATGGAAAACAAAATTCCATGAGCTGGGAATTCAGCAGACAACACAACATACTGAGAGCAGCAATGCATTCTGATAGAACAAAGTCAGAGACATAACTGAAGCAAATTACATTTAATTTTGAGGATAATTAATACACCTTTATACCTCCAGCAATGTGAATAACATTCATGAGGAGCAGGAAAAAAAGACAGCAGAAGCTTACATGTGTAATCCTTTTCCTCTAGTTTCTTTATGTCATCTGGACTTGTTTCAATACCAGAATCCTGTAGATTTTTATGTAAAGCTGATCTGGCGAGGTTCGGTAAAAATCTAAAACAAGGGGAATATTAGGGAGGTTTTATTTTAAGGGCTTTTCTTTTTAAAGTTTTCAGTATTTTCTGTAATCTAAAATCTAAATCCAGTGTAATCTGTAATCTAAAATGAAGATTTACTTGCACCTCCAAACCCTGAACATCTACTCCTTTCACAAACAGCCTTCCACCTTTCACCTATCCCTAAGGAGAGGAACTGAGCTTCTTTCATAGGCAATGAACTTGCGGCTGTGCTCTTATTCTGAAAGGGTCAGTGCCATTAGATATTGCAATAGGGTTGTAATGTAGGGTGGTTTAGAACTGGAGGCACGTAATGTCATCATTCCGTTGCAAGTAAGAGCTACAACAGAAACAATGGTTTTCTGGAAATACCTTTTCTCATGACCCAGTTCACTTGGACCTCAGGTTCCAGAGAGAAAGAGTAAGCTCTGAGGTGTCTAGAACTAGGCCCTTTCAGTTTTCCAAACCTTTTGATAATAACAATTTGCTTTCTTTTGAAAAGAGGAAAAAACCCCAAAAAATCCCCAAACCACGAAAGCCCAAACAAACCAAAACGCACAAACAAAATCCCAAAGCAAACAAAACCCTCATAACTTTTCTAGGTATAGCTTTTAGAACTGAAACCAAGTGTTCATGAAACATCAGTCAAACTAGACATTAACATGGCTCTGCTTAGAGTGTTTTTAGACAGTGAAGCAATGCTGATAACGGTGACTTAATTTATGTAACGTAATGACCTATCTTCATAGAGATGGGAAAAGAGTACCAAGTCCTTTCTACTTACCTTCCAGGTTTGAGAATACCACAGAAATATTTTTTAAAAAATGACCAACTTCAAGGAGCAAGACAAGAATTGCATTATTTACTAAAACACATGAAAAGCTATCTTGCACGTTAGCAACTGACCAAGAAGCTCTTGAACTTCCACCAAAACTAGCAGTTCTACCTGGAAAGGCAGGCTTTATTAACAGCATCATAAAGGCTTTCATCTGGATGTTGCGACAGTCGACGACAAATTCGCAACAGTTGTCGAGTAGATAAAAATGAGGCCAGTGACTGTGCCTGTCAAAAAATACAGGGTAGTTTAATTATTTAATCCATGTGAGGGATTTAGATCGAACAAGTCAGGAGAAAAATGTAATCCAAAAGGAATTATTTCAACTTTTCTCCTAATTCATAGATGCTTTGTGCCTTCTACAGCAACTCATGCCCTTTAATAGGCATGCTTGTAATTCTTTATTTTTTGCAATAAGTCACTGTCATGGAAATCATTATGTCATCAAAAGATTAGCCTTAAAATATCACTTGACAAGCAACAGGAAGAAAATGTGCTGTGAACTGAATTTTATGTGCAATATAAACCGTAACATTAATACCAGCAATAACAAGCAGGTTAGCTACTGTGAAAGGATCAATGTGCTAAAAATTCATCTGCTCTCCACAAACTGAACATGAGCTCCACATGTAACACTCTGGCAAAAGGTCTGGCAGGATTCTTAGACGTATAAACAAGACAACACTGGGCAGCAGTACGGAGATTTTATCACCTCTGCACACGCCTTCTGGGCGGGCCGTTACTGGAACATTGTGTCCTTTGCTGTTGTCCACACGTTAAAACAAATGCTAAAAACTGAACATGATTAGCAAAGATTTACAGAAATTATTCAATGCTTGGGAAGGCAGACCTCAAACAAACACAGCAAAATTAAAAAACCCAAACAAACAGAACCACAAAACAAGTGACCATGTATTTAAAGAAAGATCCAAAGACTGAGAAAGAAATCATTCTATAATTATATCTACCGGATGAAGGTATCTAATACAAATAGGTTCCTTATTTTAGCAGGAAACACACAACAATGAGTGTGATCTGATAAGTCACGCCATGTTTTGCCTGGGTCAAGTGAAATATTTTAATTAGGTAATTTCAAAATGTTTCGTTTGGGTTTACATAAGTTTATATAAAATTTCTTACTCCATTAAAATTACCTTAATATATGATGCTGTTTCAATTGGAAAAAAAAATCTTGACATTTGAAATTCAGGGGAAAAAATAGATAAAAGCAACACTTCATGAATTTCAGACCCTTTTTTCCCCTTTATTAATTTTTAAGCATGAGAAATATCTTATCATCAATTCTTTCCTCTGAAAAACAGCAGTTTTGACAAAAAGGCATTTAAATTAAAAAAACCAAACTAGTCAGTTCTATGAAATAATACAAAACTTCTCTCAAATTATGACAAAGCAAAGAATAATACTTTTTAGCATATCTCTGAGCTATGAGCAAGAATTATTTAGATAGGACTAACTGCAAAGATTATTACTCCTGCCCTTCCTGCTTTCATTGACAGAAGATTGTGAAGCATCCTCTGAACAATCATAGTTCACAACCCAGCACTGTGGACACTGTGATGTAAATGACGGCATTTCATGTGTTATTTCAAGACCTACTCAGCCATGCCTGAAGCAAGGGCAAGGGGGAAGGGTAAGTGCTCTATCCTTACTATCCATAAGTAGGACCACTGAGGAAAAGTTGTATCACATCTTCTGAGTATCTGCAACTGGTAGTTGCAAGTTTTGTCAACAAAATTTCCTCCTCTCTTACCTGATTTTTTTTATTTATATACTGAACAACTGTAAACTCAAATATATATCTATGAGGCATCTAATTCAGCAGGATTTTGATTGTGGTCTCCAGATTATGTTGTAAAACAAGCAAACAATTACAATGACGCAGACAACGCCCACAGGGTGAACAGTCTACAGGTATTCTATTGTTAACAAAATCACTTTAAACAATGGTCAATATTTCAGGATAATCTCTGGCAGAGGCTTATTTACTTAGACAACTCTATAAATAGCCTAACATACATAAGGCACACATTTCATCTCTCTGCACAGGTGTGCTGTTCCCAACATGTCTCACATCACCGATGATCTACCAGAATCCTCCCTATACTGTGACCCACTTCTCATCCAGTATCACATAATTCAATTAGATATTTTACTATTCTACAGATACCCACAAATTTGGAAAGGATTTTTGTGATGCTCTATTCAGGCATGGTATGTCTCCAAATATGTCAAAACCAATACATTTATACATTAGATACAGGAAGCTCAACAGACAATTACAGCAATTGTCCCAACAGTGTATCTCAAGTCAATTTTTTACTTACTTTTTCAAGCTCAAAAGAGCTTAACAGCCTCTCTCAGCTTCATAAATAGTAAAACTATAAAAACTACTACCCATGTTAAAATAATGAAAACTAAGGACAATGGATTAAATTTGCATACCAGTTAAACTGCTGGATTCCACTAAAAATGCTTTACATTTTGCTTACATCAAAAGCATGCCGTGTTTTAGTTGCCATAGCAATGACTTCTTTTTCTTTTCACCATGATTTAACTCTCTATTTTTTAAAGAATTCTGTGATCACTTTGTCAGCAGTACTTATTTTTCTTGACATTACTTCTTTAATAGAATAGCCTATGGCAGTAATGCAGCCAGGAGTTTTGGAGTTTTCTTTTTTCTGAGTCTCTGCTGCTGCCCATCGTCATTTTATAACAACTACATAGCTCCTATTGCCCCAAAAGCCACAATAATTTCAGCTATCAATTTTCCAATTACTAAAGCAAGGTAATAAAAAAAAATCTGAACACATGTGATTATATCCATACACATTCAAAAGGCACCTCAGCATGTTTCACTGTGAGCCACATACCTAAACTCATTGACCACGTGTTCTGTTCTTGATTCTCTGGGATTTGTGCAAATTCCTAAAAGCTTTACTTTTGGACATTCCAAATACATATATCATAAATCAAAGAAATTTATTGTATGGAGCACAGTAATTGCCAGCAATAGTTTTCTGGGGCTGGTTTTCCAATCAGGCAGCCTTTGAAATAACACTATGGAGCAGCATGTTTCACCGGGCCTTTGTTAAAACAGTCACAGTAGGAGACAGTAAATTCAAAGAGAAAAAAGAAAAAAAAAGAGCTCACGGTGGCATCATTTGTCTCCCGAAGTTTGTGTGTTACTGACAACAACTTTTCCACAGCAACAGTGGGTACATTTGGAATCTGGTAGAAAGAAAAACAGTATTAATCTTACTGCAAGATATCCAAGTTCCACATACGCAATAAGCACAGAGTTGCCATAGTTGCTTTATGACAAAGAGTATTTTTTATTACAGTAGCATTTAATATTAAAATAAGAATTATACCATTAAAAGATAAGAAGATATGCTGCTTTGATAAACTTTGAAAATCAGCTCCTTTATGCTACACTGAAACAGCAATATATTTTTTATGTAGCAAATAATCCTGTTCAGTAAGCAATAGCCAGTAAGTGCCTAAAATACTGAATGTACTTACCATTTGTTTAATAACTTCAGTTTCTTCATTCTTGCTTAAAGATCGAACATTATGAAAAAGAAACAGTGTCAAAAACTCTGGACCCAGCCATTGTTGGGTACTACTTCCAATGACAGGAGGTTCTGCTAAGACCACTATTCTGAAAGAAGGATGGATAGGAAAGATAGACCTGCAAAAAAAAGATTTTAAAAATGCATTACCTGGCTTACTCAATGAATATCAGATTTAATTTTTACAATAGATGAAAAAAAGATAAATTATTGTACTGAAACGTATCATAGTATATTCAGATCATTTGCAATGCAATTTTATTTAAAAAAAAAGACAAAGGCTGCATAATGTGACTTGAAATTTTATAAATTTACACATTTTTAATGCTGAGAAGTGTACCTGAGTCTCTTCATCTGCAACAGGACCTGCATGCCTCAAGATGGACAAATATCACCAACTAAGCTACAGTCTACTGAAATGGGCACATCTCACTCATTTAATGGTGCTTTACAAGTGCTTTACCTAAAACAGGGTGTCTCGGAGGCAACTCAGGGAGAACACAAGACCTGCCAGAGCTGCAGTAATGAGTAACTTCTTTTACTGAATTAGACTGACAGAAAGGATGACATTGTAGAGATTTGCCTAGATACTATGAAGAGCTGAATTTAGTAACAGCTTAGAAACATTCCCTTACAGATGCTCTTTGTGGTCTTTGGATTAATATGTCTAACTTCATAATGCTCCTGAAAGTTATGCTTCAAAGACCAAACCAATCACTTTACCCCTGGCTCATTTTAGAGTCAGCATGAGGAGACAGGTCTCTCCAGTGGAAGATTAAGATTTACAAGAACTTCAGAATTGCCATTCTGGCTCATTAAACCAACCAAGCACAAAAGTCTAGCCACAAGCAGTAGTCTGTCCCTCTCATACTCTTTCAACACCCACAACCATATCTTCAAAGATATCAGAGGACAGATCTCTATTTGCTTTAATTTCGCTTTGCCCAAAATTTTTTTCTAATACTGTTCTGAACTTCCGTTCTTCACCGTATCTGCCTCCACAGCTTCCTGTGAAAACACATGCACTGTTCCTGGTTGTAAAAGGTACTTTTATTATTATTGTTTTTTAAATCTTTATGGGACTGACCTGCTAGCTTAAATCAGTGTTTCCCAGTTCTCACTTTGGGATTTGGTAACTAATAGTCTTGACTCCACTGAAGATAAAAGGAACTTACAACACAAACTTAAATATACAACTTTGAGATGTGTATGTAAGGGAACTAAAAGACTGCTGCCTTGGACTTTGATATCTTTGCTTTCTTCGCATCTTTTGTATCCCTTATCTCTGTAATATTTTCACCTCCTCTGACTGGGCACTCATTGGTGCTCATAAATCAGCACACTTGCACGATAACAGCATCACACAGAATCACTGAATAATGTGAGCTGAAAGCAACCCAGAAGGATCATCAAGTCCAACTCTTAAGTGAATGGCCCACACAGAGATCGGACCTGTGACCTTGGTGTTATTAACCATGCTTTGACCAACTGAGATGATCTCCAGAAGCAGCAGAAACAACGGAATAACATGTCAGATCCAAAAGCCAGTCAAATTTTGTGCAAGGAGGGCCTGTTTTCATCAATTACTTTTACAGTACTCTTATTAAAATAGAGGATATTCATTTGGAAAAAGCAAGTGAAATTTGATTAGGCAGTTTATATTGCTGTTACCATGTCATTTTCCATACAAATTACTGCAGACATAAATTGACAAACCTACTGAACAGCTGGCTCATCTGTTCATCACAATAAACCTGTGATACAACAGGGCAATTACAGCAATCTCTTGTACCAAAGCAAACAAAGGTGGTGGCATGAGCTATTCTCAGCTGAAAGTCACAAGCCTAGAAGCTACTCCCTGATTGATAAAAATAGAAATAGATGTCTGAAAACATCGCATGAAAGAGGAACCAATGGGAATGTCATTGTCAATAAGCATAAAAGAAGGTCAGAGAACTTTAGCCAACTTTATTATAGAAGAAAATACTTCCTAGATAGGATAAATACATATACTTTCAGACCTACCTTCCCTTACATTACTAAGATAAAAAGCAACCTTCCTCCAGAAATCCATCAAATTCTGGCCCTTCTGCAATACCATAAGAGAACACAAGGAGTAGTCAACTTTTCTGGTGAAGGAATCATATTTCTTTTGTATCATTCCTGGTAAAGGAATCACATTTCTTTTTTATCACCTCCTAGTCCCTGCCCTCAAAGGGCATGGTGGGGACAGCCAGGGAGGGCACGGAAAGAAGTGGGAGGGGAGGAGAGGAGATGTGAAGTCAGGGCAAGCTAACATGGTGATACCAGTTAAATTCTCTGACATACTCTCTAGACTTGGACAACATCACTGCTGTAGGTTTCCAGGTTGTAAACATGAATAAACTATTTCAAAAGCCTTTTGTTTGGACTGATGTTTGCAATGCTGAAAATGTCAGCCTAAGCGTATTATTAAACAAATACCATAAATTACTCAGTTCTGCAGTGCTCTGTAAGTTCCCATCTTCCATCAGCACAACTGAAGAGCTTCAAAGTTGTTCCATCACATTACAGATCAAGTCTCAAGAATAATACAAGATGGAGAGCTCCTACACGGAGCTGTACTTCACAGAAAAGAAATCTTTGACATGACAAGAAATCTTGTGGGGTTTACAGATGAAGACGAAGTAAGTGTATCTTGTTAAAAACTTGGCATCTTTTAAATTAATGAGCCTCAAACACGGTGGGAAGATTTGATGTTAATTGATTCATGCAAAGAGTCTCTATCCTTCTCTCTATTAAACATTTACTGACAACACTGGCAGCAAGGCACCCTCCTAACAAAATGAGTGTCCTTCTTTTGACATCACTGTTTAATTTCAGCCAAGGATTACCACCATTGCTCTCACAAAGAAAATCACACAGTGTGACCAGGGTGATCTTAGGGAAAGATTTTCTTGTTATTGACTGTGGTTCTGAGCAATTGAAGCTTCTCATAAAAAAAATAAAATAAAATGCAGAACGGCATTTCTAATGCCGTTCTGTACAAGACCAAACTATTTCTGGTTGTCTCTCCCCGTAACATGATTTAATAAATCTCATTTTCTATCAAATTTTGTGAGTTGGGAATTATTATAATACTAGCACCAAAATGACTTATTGTTATTTTCTTGCTGTTTCTTTTAAATTTCACCACAATCTAAAATTAACAGATGACTTTATCTTAAAATTCACTAAACTGGAAAAAAGCCAAACCCTTAAACAACAAATGAAGTAAAAGCTAAAAAATGTAAGCAATTAAAAATTCTGTTGCTTGATAAATTCACTCCCTGCCACACTTCATATTTGTCTCACCTACTGTGGATTCCCTTTCGACATAATCACATGGAAAATAATCCACTGTCGGCAAGGCATTAAAACCACCCATGCATTATGAGAGACTTCTTTTAGTTTTTGAACTATCCTATTATGTACCTACTAGATTTTCCTGTAATAGCTGCCTTTCTGCTCACTACACCAAGACCTTAGCATCTGTGTGTGTTGTGGAGGGTATATCCACACAAACAGGTTAAATACTGCATCCTGAGACAAACAAACACTTCGCTGCTTGATTTGTAAAGGCTGTGTGCTACCTTTACAGTATCTGTCTCTGTGAAGTAATAGATGATTACAAAAGAAATTCTATGCAGAAATCTTGGATATGCACAGTACTTGGACACACCTTCTCTTACTCTCTGAACTTGTTCAGGGAAATGAATCATGCAATCATTAAGTAAATAAGGTATCAGCAGCTATAATTTCCTTCCATGTAAAATATCTTTAGGACAATCTGTCACTTTCTCAAGGGCAGCTTTTTTTCTTCTCCTTAAACTGATAAACACAAATTCTTAGTTTCCTCAAAGGAGCAAAAGTGTTCTTTCTATGACCATTTGCTAACTTAACTTCACAGCCAAACTGGCATAATAAAGAATATATGAAAAAGGACTCTGTGGCCACCACTAGTCACCTTGTAGCTTATAGGCTTTTGGCAGGCCAAGGAGTATCCCAAAATGTCCCAAGGGCCATGCACTGCTTGCACTTGTCACTCCTGAGAGAGCTATTGTACCCACCAGCCCGAAGCCCTTCTTAGAAAAATGCAAATTTTTCTACAGATGTAGAAATGTAATGAAATAATAGCAAACATATTACTCAATGACAATAATTAACATAATTTAAAATCAGAATATACTTTATTAGCTCTTACAAAAGTAATAAAACTTTGAAATGTTGTCAAAAATATAACTTATGAATAACAGTGCTCTAGTGTGCAAAAACTGAAAACAGTTTGAAAACAAAACCATGCTTTCCTCTTTATCCAGCACTTCTAATAACACTATCATGGTTTACGCACATTCACATTCCCTACTGTAATGCTGTTCGCATTTGTACATAGAGGCATGTGATTTCTCTAGATCACAGTGTGAGCTGAAATACCACCCCTTTAGTAAAAAAACCCAAGCAAACCTCTTGATCCTCTTCTTCTTTCTCTTTTACTCTGCATATGAGTATACTGACTATTGAAGCACCAAAAATTAAAAGCACTAAAACTGCAGGAACATATTAATTAATATTCCTTTACTGGAAAATTAGGTAAACTTAATGTGTCACGCAAATATTGCAGATTCAGTTCCAAAAAAACTGGGAATGACATCGTATATTCCACAGGCCTGGCAAAGAGCAGTCATACTGAAATTACTTTAGTCAAATCCAGCAAATCAGGATAAGTAAAGCTGTCTTTTCACCTTCCTCTAACATCAGAAACCCAGCTAAGGCCACTAGCCACAGTCACTGACATGCAGCAGGAGAGATGTCTCTCATCAATATGGAAAGCATCTCCTAGTCGTGATTTAGGTAAGACTCTGCCCAACCAATCTGCTAATAAATTCATGTTACAACATATTCTATGTAACTCCTCCATAGACAACATACTGCAAGCAAAGGAGGAATGGTTAGCACTATTGTGATTAAAATCTGTGATTAAATCAGCTGTCAGTATCTTAGACATAATTTGATGCTGGATTCTGCAACACTGGACGGTACTGAAGTTTGCAGTGACTGGTAACCACTGCTGAAAGGGATGAATAGCAAGGAGGAATACAGTCCTGGAATCAAACAGCAATTATTGGCATGGCATCCTGGAGTCAGTTAAAAAGTAGTGATGTTTTCAGAATACGGAAGGCACCAAAACCAGGTTGAGGTCCTGAAACACCTTCAGTTCCTCAAGGGCTGATGAGAACAGTACCCTCTCTATAGAGGAGCTGTCCAGCGATGCCAAAGAAGTCCAAAGCCAAAACCAAAGGAGCGGCTACATGTTTGCATTACTTTAACCTAGCTTTTTTTTAAATAAGTCAGTACAGAAAACAAGGGAAGACTGAACATTTCACCTAGGAGAAGGTAGGATTCTCAGCAAAATGGACTTCAGATAATTCAGGAGCTAGAATTCTCATCTGCAACCAAGATGGTGCTAAATGGTCACACTGAACTTCCAGAAATAAGAATGCCTACACAATGGGGTACCTGCTTGTTTCTAAGACCAAGTACTAATCACAAATGCATTCTTGTCCAATACAACAGACACCCTCCACACATGGATTAGAGGGTGAAAGCACACTGTCAGTCGAACAGATAATTAAGAGCTTAGCAACTCACAAAAGACTATACTGCAAAATATCAAGGTGGTTAGGTAAAAGGAGTACATTGAGATCTGAAGGAAAGAGATAGCTTTTCAAGGAAAGCCAAAAAAATCCCAACTTTTGGACCCTCCAAAATTACCACTGAACAGCTGAATCAAAAAGGTTATTCAATGAGACTGAAAGGAAGAGGCGATACAGAAAGGAGAAGGGTCTGCAGAACAATCATTAAAAAAGACAGCTTGGACAGTGCTCATGGTCTAACAGATAACGAAGATTAAAGGGACTCCACTGCCAAAACAGCCATTGTTAGAACAAAAAAGGAGGCACAGGATCCAGATGTAAATCTCTACTCTCGTGAAGAGTAGAGATTTGATTTGAGAGATTTGATCCACTAGGAGTGGTAGCTCTGGAGAGGAATGTGTGATGAACTGTCCAGGTTTTCGGACTATATTGGCAATAAACTAAAGGGTACTAGGCAAAATAGTACAGCCACTGTCATTCTGCCTGAAAGCACCTTGGACAAGACCATGAACACAGAGAAGGGAGGAGACTGGCACAACAGATATATTTCGTAGTACGAAGTCCAATGCAAAGTTGGGATGCCATCCCAGATGGGCCCTTGGAGATTTTTGCTGCTCTTTTTAAAGTCTGTGCTTAAAATCTGACAAACAGAACACCTCCCTGATATATAGTTCTTCACTCAAATTAAACAAATGCAGGAAATGACCACCTAGCTAGGTGTATGTCCTCAGCAGAGTGGATACAATTTGCAACAAGTAACTTAGAATAAAGTTTGGGGTTTTTGTTGGTTTTGTACGGGCATTTAAAAGCAGCTTTTCTAAAGGGTGGACGATGAAGGTCAAAGAAAAAAATCGGATTCAGCGAGACAACTGAGAGAAAACATGGATGGAACATCATGGATGCAGCCCTGCTATAACCCATCAGGCCTCTTCCAAATTTGGACACACGGACACCCTGCAGCATAAATATGAGCATGGACGTCTGACATAAAATTCCAACTGCCTTTTCAGAGAGTAGATCCATTTCAGAATCACAATATGTTTCGCTCCTTATATATTAGTGAATGTTAGATTGTATTTGTTCTGAGACACAATCAACAATATCCCTCTCATTAACTAAAATTGGTCAGCGTTGTTTGACCATGTATCAAGTAAGGCCTCAGAGGATTAGGAAACATTTCTATCTGTGGAATGTTTCTAGCAGACAAGTGGAAGTAAAGGAACAAAAAGAATAAGCATAATGGGTCCCAACCCATCCTTAGGATTTCCTGCCCCATATTAGCTGTAAATTAAATACCAGCTTTCTAGCTCATGAGGCAAAAGAAAGTAACAAGTAGTATTTAACTTCAATTTAGCTTTACTTTCCAAGACTTTTAATAAAATGTTCCAAAATTAAGTATCATATAGCTTTAGATCTATTTTTGTATCTACTTTTAACTTCTCCTCAATTTCTAACTCCTTCTCTTAAAGGATATTGAATGTTTTCCTTTTACTTCAAGCACTCTAAACAGGATATAATTTTGCCATACTACAAAAAGAAACAGAGCTCAGGAAGAACCTGATGTTTAAAAGATGTTTCTCTTAGCAATTAGTAGGCATCAATTAAATAGAAAAGCATTTTTCAGGGTTTTTATTAGAAAAAAAAATGAAAAAATTGCAATGCTGTTTCTTCTATAGTCATAGCTGATACTTTACCTTTCCTGTAGTTTCTCATCAGAGAGCTGTAATTCTTCTTTTAGGTTTTGGTATCTATCTTCCCTTAACAATCTGGTGCCATCATAGAGAGTCAGTTCTCTGTCATGTATTAGTCTGAAAATAAAGAATAAGCTCTATCTAGCCTTTGATTAATTTTTAAATTACTTACAACAACTAAGGGTTTTTTTTAAACCTATCTCAGTTAACATGGGCCACAGTAAAAAGAAAATATCATACCAACTCAAGATGCATCAATGCATGGATGTAAAATAACATACATAACATTTAGCGCATAGTCAGCCAACTTAGTTGAAATCCACATGGTAAGAATACGAAAACCAAAAAAATCTGTCTTACCAGTGGAGTGTGCATAAATGGCATGAAACAGCTTTTAGTTATGCTTGTACCAAGTAATATACTTTTATTTCTTGAAGTGCTATCTTTCAGCTGGCTTGACTGATTAACATACATACAGACCCAGCCTATATTTTGTGATATGCAGAAGTTGATTAGCCACAATGCATACACATGTCAGAACTAAAAATCAGAAGGGAAAGCTAAATATATGAAAAGGCAAAAACACAGGCAAGTATAATTCTCTGTTCTGTCCTTCTGCATATATATATAATAAGAGAAAGCAGAAAATGGTTTTGCTACAATCTGCTTTTAGAGCTCACAATGTCCTTTAGTTTGCAAAAGGCAGTATATGATGCATGCATATAAAATGGCATAAAAATGTGACCTGACAGTATAATTATTAACATAGTATTTGCTATTATTGTGTTCTGCAAAGTTTAATATATTTTTATGCAATAACATTTAGAAAGAGTTCTTTGCAATCAATATAAAGTATGCTGGGTAACATACTTCATAACATGCTTGTTTAGAAGCAGAATGCACTCAAAGTACTTAAAATGTTTTCTGACATCTTGCATTTTTAAATTGTTGCACAAATATTGCTTATTTTTAGATTTCATAATTTTAGAATAAAATCTAGCTCATTCCAAAATTCAGACTTAGACTCTAAATTTACAACAGGCTGAAATTTCCTGTATTATTTTAGGCTTATTAAAAAATTAAAGAATTGTTTCTGCTTTTAAGTTAAAAAAATGAGCACTACATATTCTATGAAACTTCAGTGCTCAGCTTGATCTTTACAGCATTCCTGAAGTTCCAAAGCCATATTCACCAGCAGGAACTTAAGGTCTCAGTATGCATGCACTCAATACACACATCACGTGCACCCAGCTTATCCATGCTCACATCCTGACCTTTGGAGTACAGCTAGAGTGCCAGGGTTAATTCGATGAATGCCGTCAAGAAGAACAAGCTTTCCTTCCAGAGCTGCAGTGACAAGTGGCGATGGTCTCCAAGCAGTGTCTCCATTCGGAAGAGTGTACCTTTGCTGTAGCAAATCTCTAGCCGTCATATCCTGGAAGTATCAGTCCATCAGAAGAATATATTTATGATCCATTTTGTTAATTTATGAGTACATGCTTTCTCCTTAAAAAACTGGATTCTGTTCTTCCTAAGAATATTAGGAAGATTAGCAGGAAATCTTCAATTAGTTTTCCAAAGAGTATTAGAAATACACACACAAATCTACTCACAAAGTGCTAAACAGTCTTTGGAAGTTCTAGACTTGTCAATATCGCCTCTTTGAAACGAGAACAAAAGACTTTCTCCCCCCTGCCCCTTTAACAAAACACAAGCAAATGACAACTTCTACACAGCCCTGCGTACAGAAGGGGGCAGCAATTTACACCTAGAGCAAACAATAACAATTTCTTTCATATAGAAGCCACATGAAAGAGCAAAGATTTCATCATTAATCTTGAACACAAACCAGCATGACAGCCCACCTCTCAGCAGGAAAATGCAGTGGAAGCATCAGGGAATAATGAACAGGGTAACAAAGAAGCCCGTAACACAGAATTTATCAAAAGTACATAGGGAAAAACAAAACCAAAGACAACATCTAGCATATCCTCCAGCACACATATTCTAGATGTTCCATTACAACAGGTAAGCACTAGAGAAACAAAGACGTAATAGGAATTTTGTGACCTGGAAGACTAAATTCCTTCCTCAGCCTGTGCTGTGAACACAACTTAACCTAAAATCAGATAAAAACATATTTTCTATTTTAATTGTAGCTTTTGCATATGTCCTTTTCACAACTATAAACCCTTTGAACTTTGAAGAATAAAAATAGAATACATTACGTCATATGGCCTGAATCATTTCCTTTTTTCTACATTTCCTTAAAAGCCCTAAAATAACAGGACAAAGTCTGGTTCCTTCAGTGCTTCCACATTTGTCTAATTTAAAGTCTTGCATTCAAATCCACAAAACCATACCATATTTTTATTGTTGCATTTCTGTTGTTTTACTGTGCTGTGCTGTGTTCACTCTTTCCTATTTTATTAATGAATTAGATGTGAAACATTTTTATAAAAGAGAGAGAGAAAAATGTGGGTTTAGGACTTGCTTAAGAACTGTGCATTCAGCAGCTAGTAAATGCCACAATGAGTATTTAACTAACACACCTTTTGATACTTCACCTGGAGAGAAATGAAACAACATACAGTATGAATTGACTGGGTATGCTATACAGCATGTCCATCTCTAATTCCAACAATGAGAACCATGCATTAGTTTTCTGCAGATAAACTCAGAGTAGTATTTTGTGCAAAATACTTTCTGAAATACAACATGAATATAACATTGTGGTTTAAATGGTTGAATGAGATTCAGTTTAGGCATGATTAAATAGGAATACCATCACTAACACCTGCACAGTTTTTGTAAGGAACTTATGTTATGGCTAAGTACCAGCCCAGTGATTTATTGTTTTTATTTATATACTCTAACCTAATTTTTAATAAATTTTATTCAAATCACTTAATATAGAATATTAAAACTAATTTGACAATACTCCCTTTGGAGGGGAGGTAACTGAAGTATAAGAATTAATTATTCCTCTTATTTTGGACAAAGCAATGGCAACAATATATTGCCTTGTGAAACAAGAAGCTTATTTTAATTTGTTACAGTCATTACAACTTATGTGTTTTATATTTCACTGTTTATTTTCTAGAGTAGTTTGTATACAGGAAAAAAAAAAAGACATTTAGGAGAAAAAACAAGTAGGACAACTTCTGTTCCATTCCCTTTAGCAGCTATATCAACACAAGCCTCCAACTTAGCCATTTTTCATGGCTTGTAGTACTAATCATGTTCTTGGCAATTATGAGGTGAAGAATCTACGTTTCCTGCTTTTCATGCCAATTTGGACTCATCATTTGTTAGTATTTCTCAAATAAAAAACTGGAAGGATTTGGTAAAGAAAAATTATGAGGTCAGGCAAAAAAAAAAGTCTTAGAAACAAAAACATCACAGTACACAAACACTAGCAATGTGCTTACAAAACTGTTTTTGCTACAGAAGAAAAGGAGCAAGTTGCTGGAAAACTTATAACATCACTTTGACTGTTACTTTTTTTCCCCCCTCTGAAACTCTGGGGGGAGAAAATATTTTATTTTAAGCAATTTGAACTAAAAGTTCCCTAGCTACAGTCCACAAAGCACTAGCTGGCTGCTGCTTCTCATTTGCTGTTGCTTAACTGCATTAAGAGACAACTTAAAAACAAACCTTTCCTAATCAAGATGAGTTTCCTTTCTCAGCAATTTACCTACATGGAACTGCATATAATGAGAAATATGTATAATGATGTCAGATATCACAAATGAGACAGGATCTGCTCTCCATAAGAGATGATCTATGTTCCAAAAGGTTTGCTTTGGGTAAATTTGATTTTCACCTCACAACATAAAAGCTTTTAGAGTTGTTTTTTCTATGAAATCAATATAGAGACATACACCTTTTCACATTATTCAAGTCCTTGAATCAACTTCAGTTGCAAAGAATGATGAAGCAAATATTAAAAGACTATATATGTATGTGTATATATATATATATATATATAAAAATCCAAGAATTAATTTCTTCAATGAGCCTGAGGACAAACAGTGCTATTGCTGTAGACCAAAGGTTAAGTGTCCCTCTACTCATTTTTGTGCCTGCAGAAATTATCAGAAAATAAATATGAACTACAGAACAAAGAAAAGCCTCCTTAATTTTAGAAATGGATTCAGGACAGTATGATGTCTCTCTGAAAAAAACAGAAGACACTTTTTTGAACCAAAGTAGAAAAAAATGCTAAATCTACAGCATTATCAAGCTCTTCATAGTCTTCACTGCTGAATTAGTGTATGAATCTAACATTTGTTCCGTCATTAAATTATCCTATTACTTTGCTATGCAAAGCCCCTGATATGTTATTATATATTTTAAGAGAAACAAATGTATTCTGAAATTCTATTTATAGCTCAGCTACATTCAATAATATTTTTATGCACTGCTTTTTGTTAAAACTTTTGAGTTTATGTAAGACATTGCACATTAAGGAAACATTTATACATATAGATACCTATGTGGATATTACCTAGGCTTGGCTACACAGGAATTTACAGTGAACAAGCAGCTCTCAGTCATTTACTTGCTTTATTGATACTGTTTGACAAGACCAAAAGCCCTTCTATAAAACCCCTTTGCCCTCTGAGCTTAATCAAACCCTGGTGAAACCAAAGGACAGGTTCACTTCAGTGGGACATACCTCAAATCCTTTCCTAGATTTTATTTGTATAGGAATTACAGATCCCTTTGGTTTACTAAATAAAGAGTTCCATTGTCAGCTCTGCTCATGTGCCTCCAAAAACTAAGCCTTCTGCTCATATTCATCGAAGCCATACTAATTAAAGGTAGGAAGCTGAGAAACAGTGGCCATGTTTTAAACCAAATAAGTATCCAATTTTGCTGGTGAATATCCAATATTTTATTGTGTGCAACCATACAAGGGTTAGGGTGTGCTTGCCCTTAAGCAGGTTTGTCTAGTTGCAGAAGTTATTTTTCTGGGATGAATTAAAACTATTTTTATAGTGTCAAGTACAGAGAGAAGTACGCAGAGTAGCTGGACACACAGCTCTGGCTTAGAAACAATATGCCTATTTTAACAGACCACTATACAAAAGATAATAGGCACTGCTGGGAATCCAGGTATATTACTATGAACATGACATTACACTGATGAGGATACATAGCCCTGGAACTCAAATCTGCTCCCACTCGTCCATGTTAAAGCGTAAGAAAAGGGCAGAAGTCATCTGTCTGACTCCAGTTATGCACACAGAGTTTCAAAGTCTTCACCCTTATCAGCTGAAGCCATACAGGGGGGAAGGAAAAGCAGTGGGATCCTGTCTGGGGAGGTTCTTAACAGTGCCGAAAAACAAAATGGACTGTCTTTTTTCATCATCATCACTACTCTGCTTTTCTATTTTCCTCTCACTTTCCAACCATTCAGCCTCAGCACCCATATCTGTCAATGTTTCTACCCATGTGCCAGTACACTTCTAAATCAGATGCCACTGCCATTTCTTCCTTTGGAGGTCTCCATGTTGTCTGGGAAAAATTTAAAGCAGAAAAGGGATGGTAGAAAGAGACCAGTATATTGCATTAAATCCGATGCTAATGTTTCCGTGCAGCACTGACAATTATCACTTACAACTATAAATCCTGTTATATTTGGTGTATTTTGACTCATAAGGTCATAGGAGACTCTTGACTTCATATTTTATTTAAGCACTTTCACCCCTCAGGGTTATGGAGAAAACCTTACACATGTGATCTCTGTGTGAAAAGCTAGCAAATTAATTAATTCTACTTTTAAATCTTGTAATTTTTCAGCTTATGCCATGAGGTTAGAGTATACTACAACCTAGGACAGACAATTCTTTCCAAATATGTACCGAGTGACCACTGGCTATGACAGTGCTGTTAAGCTTGACAGAGCTTGGGGTTTGCAAAAACACACAACACTTTTAGTGCTCTGAGAAATTCTCTATTTGAGATCATATTTAAAGCATGATCATCAGCAGATAGTTTCCTTACCTGGTATAGCATGATAGGTTCTATGCTGTATCCCAGTATATCAGCAAACTCCTTCGCAATAACTGTTTTACCACAGCCCTAAAAAGTTAAAAAATATTAATTAGATTACATTCTAAAGATCATGGGGAAGAAGGGAAAACAGAAATTTAAATTCTTACTTTTCCTCCAATCAAACACATATCTTTAACCATATGAGACTGCATCATTTCTGCCAACAGTTGATTATGGCTGGAAGTCCTTATGAAAGTATCTGATCGAGAATAATTTTTTAACATTCTAGTTCCAGCTGGAACCTGTAAGAAAAAAAAGTAAATCAAAATGCTAAATAAGCTATATTGTAATAACTCTAGGCTTTGTGTGGACTAGATTATGCTTGTCCAAAACTACTGTAATATTTTGCTGATAATTGTCATCCATTGAACTTGAAACTGTCACTGTCACAAAATTAAATCAACTAATTTCTAACAGACAAACTCCTTCACATCTCCTTCACGCACTCTTTATGAAAAAAATTAACAAAATGTGAATCAATACAATTACTGCATTGGGGTATGCAAAGATCTTCAGGCTGTTCATACAAGAGACAAATAAAAAGTCACCAATATTCACTGCTCATCAGAGAAACATGGAAGAGATAGAGCAATTAGTACTGTGAAAATCTCAAGGGGCTACTTTGACCCGAACTTTGGAGAGTTTCAATTGTTCGCCAGGTTAAGGCACTTGCTCTACATTTCCACTTCCTGCTCTAGTCTGGGAACTGTTTCATCTGCAAACTTCTTATGCCCTCCTGTTCCCACAGACATTCTGCAGAAGTACTTTCAGAAGGTATAGCTGATGTGTCAAACGAAAATAAAAATCTTTGCCTCAGAAAAGAATTGAATCAAATTCCTACAGACTCAACTTTTCCTGAAAAATTCCCATTCGCTGTTGTTCCCCTCTTCACTTTGTCATGGTACAAACTCTCTGAGGATATTCCTTACCAATGTTATTATAATCTCTCTGACTCCCACTAATTCACCTTCTTTACAGACTCTCTAGACTCTCCAAATTCAACATTAACTTCATATTCTCAGATCAGCATCTGTTTCCTGACTAAGAACTTATTTCACCACCTAGCAGGTCATAAACTTCATTGGAAGAAACTCAAACTAATCATATTTTATGTGATTACTTTGTTCCATTTTCCCAACATCCTGTGTCAGAACATTACCAAGCACTCATTAGATTTTATTTGAAGTGTAAACAAAGACAGACTGTTGTTTTCACAAAAAGAAAAAGGGAAAGCAGCATTAAGAGCATCATAAGTACTCTCTGCTATTCTAATCCAACAAAACAAAAAAATAAATTGAAAGGCTTTTTTTAATCAAAACTGTAATGATTCACATGGAGGAAACGATGAGTTTATCTAGAAATAAAATCATGCATATCCATAAACTATATTCCAGTATCTAAATGTGTCTCCAATAAATACCATGTGTTACTCTACCAAAAAAAAATGCTCAGTGCAAATGACTTTTAGTATCAAGTGTGTCAAATTCTTGAAGAGACAAAAACAAGTTAGCGATTTTCAAAAACATATTATAGTTTGATGAATATATAAATTCATACCTGGAATGTCACTTCTTTTTCACCAATTTGGACAGTTACATCAGCCTTGAAGGGTTTGTTTCCATATACACTTTCTACTTTAGTAATCTTCCTGGGAAACAAGTGTTTTTCTGAATCTTGAAGCTCAAAGCGCTGTAGAATTCAGGGGTGAGGATATTAATTATTAAATACAACTTTCTGGTTTTTAAAACTGTTCCTTCTAAAACAATGCCAGAAGCATATTCATGATTAAATGCTTATGAAGTCCTAAATCCATTTACTTTACTTCAACTTTTACTTCTGATACCTGTGTTCACATTCTTGATGGCCTACATATTATACATTTAAAACCAAAGCAAAGAGATTGTATACCAGCCACTTACTCAGACTGTAGTGACAGATGTAAAATGAAAATGTCACATGATGACTTTGCCAAGTCTTAGCCTGACAGTCCAAAATAACATGAGAAATGAACCATAGCCTTTAGCATGTGTAATAATAGATCACCTATCTCTGCAGGTCATTATAACCAATTGCAGATCTAAACATTCGACAACCAGTAAAAATAACCAGTAAAATTGCATTTACTTAGCTTCATAGCTGCCTTATACAATGAAAACTGAGGACAACCTGTACAAATTAAGCCTTCAGCATGTTCTGGGTATATCAAGGACATAAAACAGGACATATGTTTTCTCAATCCTCTTTTGAGCATTATACTCTTTATTTTTTCTGTACATAGAAAGCATGAAGATCATTTAAAAATGTTCAGGAAGGAGAGTCATACTGGGGACTTTATGTACAAAAAAAGCTAATAACTGAAACTACTGAAATCATAGAGCCATTTTATTCAACAGAGTGAAACTCGAGTAAACAAGAGAAAAAGGAATACTGTCCAACTCCTTAGAATTCTTAGAAAACACAGCTTTTTAAACAGAAGTCATTAATGTAAAATAACTCTTAAAAGGCATATAATATTATTACCACCAAGATTCATAGCAATGCCTATTAGAGTTTAGAAAGAAAACTGAGATGGATTTTTACAAAAGCTTTTGCTCTTCATCACTTTGTAAATTTCCATTCTGGAACAAAAGCCTACAAAAATATTATATTTAAGTACGTATTTAAGATAAATGTGCTTTAGAAAAGGGCTGCACCAAATTATATTCCTATTTTAACAGCTGAGCCTACTTCAGATACCATTAAATTCTTAAACAACAAGAACAGGGCAGGAATGCCTACTGAGTACTATCTCCAAGTATGATTCTAAGAAACACTTCAACTATGATTCTGTGAAAGCAACTACCAAATGTTCTCACTCTTATCTTCATTAGTGAATTGCAATATTCTTACTAAGTTAATGGCATTTTGGATAGAGTCAAGGGTTCTTATACACAAAATTGCCAACTGCTTGTACACTAAAATCCCTTACCAACACGAGAAAAACTGTGAGTGAGCAAGATTACCTGGACCAGCAGACCCTGGATACTGGGTAACAAGGATTTGGAAACAGCAAAAGCAGAACTTGTACACAAAGGGAGTTTAAAATTTCTAAGGTGTTTTTTCATTTGGTTGGGTTTTTTTGTTTTGGTGGGGTTTTTTTGTTTGCTCTTTATTGTTGTTGAGGGTTCTGTAGCCTTTTAGACACTAAGTCAGGACAGTGAAAGAGGAATGTCTATGTGCATATTGTTACTGAATTTACGCAACTTAAATTCATCTAACTGAATTTGAATTTATCACACGTAATCACATAGATGCTGCTGAACTGAATGCCCTAGTAATTAAACAACCTCACACCTCTAGTAATTACCACACTTACACCTGAACAGGAGCAGCAAACAAAACTGCCTGTGGCTTTCAGAGCGAGACAGATCTCTTTGACGCAGTTCTTCGTTTAGAATTATGACAGGCAGATATGGAATCAGAGTGGCATGAAATGGATGTACAACACATTAAACACTTGTGCTGAGCCAGAAACAACTTCCTCTATAAAATGTTTAAGCTGATAGCTGCAAAGGAAAAAATATTTGTGGTTTGAGAGAACAACTACTGAACACACACAGTATCACAAAGTTTAGGAGATACTTGGACAGCCAGAAGCAGGCAGCCTCATTGACCGAGAGGAAAGCAAAAATAATAGATCAGCCACCAAAAACCATGGTAGTGTTCTGGCAGCTCATAATCAGGCCACATTCTGCATGCCTAGAAACATGTGATAAAAGGTGAACTGTAGAAATAAGAAAAAAAAGGAAGAGGAATTCTGACCACTTGGAAGCATCTAATGATCAGTAATATCTCAAAATGGAAAATGCAAAGAATACACCAGTAATCCAGCTGGTCAAAGGAACAGAGAGCTTAAATGAGCCATAGTTGCAGATGACCCTACAAGTTGCAGCTGACCCTACAAGGCAGCCAGGCTATTCAAAAGAGGCATCCAAAGGCTGGAAGATTCTCTGCATGGGAAGGAAAAAGAATTTTCCAAAGAACAAGAGGACTGAACTGCTTCATAAGGAGCAAAATATGAACTGCAAGTACAAGATGGGATGGATTGACAGAGGAAGTCTGACAGATTCCACTACAGTGGTATGTATTGGCACTAAGAGCATCTATTAATGCAAAACCCCAAAGATTATAAAATACTTTGGAAGGAATAAGAGAGAAACAAATCCTTCCTTAGAACAAAATTTGCACCAGAAATATCTTAGAAAAGAAAATAATTCTTCTGAAGAATTCTTTCTTGTCTAGACATGAAATAGAATTCCAGTCTTACAAAAGTTCTTATCTACTGTGAGGCAGGGAAACAGTTTTCAATGAGGAGGTCAGGTAAAATTAAAGTGGGTGTGCAAGTAATACAAAAATGAGTAAAGGCAACAAAAAACCTTTTTATATGATATAAGATCAAGTCAGTAAACACAGAATTAATCAAAGCATAAAAAAAAAAAGAAGAAAAATTCTACGGCTTTAGAGTGAAGCTAAAAAAGGATATAGGCTAAAAGTTACTTGCTCATTTATTAAGACAAATCTGTTCTGTATGTTATTTCTAAAATCTCATGGAAAAATTCTCCTGATTAGAAGGTAAAAAAAATCCAAACAGTGGGTGTTTCCAACACTGTGAAAAAAAGGCGCGCAAAAGGCATGTGAGAACTAAAAGAGCAAACCCAAAACATCCCATAAGTCTGGAATAAAATACTAAAAGTTTATGGGACAATGAAAAAATAAGTGTAGAAAATGTGGAGCCTCTTATATGCCTAAATGAAGCCAATCAGTTTTATAAAAACCTCTCAGTTGCATACAGAAAATTCCAGTGCTGTGGGAGACATATCATATATGCTCAAGCTTATTGTTTGAGAATGTTTAGCTGGAAGATGTTTTCCTTGAAATCAGTGATTTCTCCATATCTCAGTCTTGCAGAGAAAAACCTTAAATACTTTTAAACTTAATTTTTACAATTATATTTCAGATGTTCATCTGTCAGTCAAAATAATTTGTCATGCCAGTAATTCATGCAAGTACAGAATAATTTTAAAGGCCAAAAGTCCAACCAACTCATATTTTCCTTTGTAAGATTTTCTCAGCTAAGGATCATCTTTAAGAATCAGAATACAAATTGATACAGTTGCCAAAGGGCAGAAACTTCAAATAACGCTAAACAAAGGCACATCATTCGTAAGTTTATTTTGGTACTTCCGTCCTGTCTGTTGCAAGCTAGTGAACTAATGAATGCTGCAAACTTTAACACTTGTACAAATGCTTTTGTACGTTAAGCACCTCTAAAGACCTCTGCTGATGCTGGATTAGTGAGCAGTCCTTAAACACCTTTTTTATGCTAACTAGTTTGAAACAAGGAGTTACATTTGTATCAAATTAAAAAGTTGGTTGATAGACATCCTTTTTCTTCAACATTATTCCAGGTAGGGTCTCACCAGAGAGGAATAGAGGGGCAGAATCCCCTCCCTCGATCTGCTGGCCACACTGCTTTTGATACAGCCCAGGATACAATTGGCTTTCTCGGCTCAAAGCTCACATTGCTAGGTCATGTCAAGTTTCTCATCCACCAACACTCCCAAGAAACTACCTTCACTCCCAGGGAAGGTGTAAATCAATATTTCAAATTATTTCATTAGTGAGAATAAGAATTACAAGTAATGCCTAGATCTTGATGTAGTCTCAGTAAGCAAGGAGGTGTATAAGGAAAGGATTTCCCTAAGCTGAAGACAACATTTGGGAAGACAGTGCCTGAAGAATACAATCTCTTCAGGAAACATGCACAGCATCTAACAGCTGCCAAAACTACCTGTTTGGCATAACCACTGGAAATCTCACTTCTCCGCTCCAACAGCTCACTGGAAGGGAAGACATCCTGAAATTAGGGTATGTTATCAGCTATATTACTACATCCCCATATCTGTCTCTTGAGTCTGACACCTAAACTTTACATTCCACTATCTGAAATTTGGGGTTTTTTTCTTTAAATGTTAGCTGATGTTAAGAAGTGATTGACTACACAAATTAATCCATCAATGCCAACACAATTCCAGTATTTTATTTTTTCAACTCTTGTTACCACCCAGTTAAGATCAGCGTTTCCTTTTACACAGAAAAAAGTATTCAGTGGCAGTTATTACCTGGACACTCTTAGGAAACCTGTAGAAAAGTAGAATAAGAAATCACCTTGCTTCTGCTAGATTCCTCTCCCTCACCATTCTTACAGAATGGAAAAAATAATCTCTCATCAAAATTTATACATTTCTGGAGCTGCTATTACTATAACATCATTATAAACAGACGTTCCTCAATACAACCAATTATTTTCTGTATTTCTTAAGGTTCATTGCTTAACAAAATTTGTTGAGTGCAAATAGAATAAAATTCCAAATAAGATTACATGTACTTGTTGATATAATAACTTTGTGAAAGTAGTGATGAGGAAGATTTTTTTTAAATAAGAGGAAAATTAACACAGAAAAAGCTAATGATGAGGTATTTAAAAGTAGATTATTATTGATAAAGAAAACTTTATGAGTCAAATCAATCTGTCTTACACAAGAAGCAAAAGCATGCACAATACAAAGTTAAAGAAAAGAAATGGAAAATGAAGGAAGCGGATAGTACTGAACATGAAGAAATTCAGCATCTGTAATTGAAGTGAAGGTGTAAACAAAATGACAAAGTATTTAAACTAAAGGCATATTAAGACAGAAGTGACTGTTACTGCTCTGCTAACAGAAGTTTATTTCCCCATAGATGATGGTTCTTATGGGCAACTTCAATCAGCCCAAACTGTGGTGGAAGGGCAACACAACATGAAACAGAATCACCGAATGAGTCAGGTTGGCAGGGACCACAGAGGGTCATCTGGTCCAACCTCCCTGCCTCAAGCAGGGTCATCCCAGAGCACATGGACAGTATTGTATCCAGATGGCTCTGGAACACCTCCAGTGAGGGAGACTCCACACCCTCTCTGGGCAATCTGTTCTGGTGCTGGGTTACCCGCACAGTAAAGAAGTCCTTCCTCATATTCAGGTGGAAGTTCCTGTGCAACAGTTGAAGGCAACTGACAAATGACTTCAGGTCCTGGACTTCAGGCCATATTGGCTCATTCAGAGAAGTGGTAGGTAGGACCCCACAGGAGTCAGCTTTGATGGTTCAGAAAAGCTAGCAAGTCATTCAGGACAACCTCCTAGTCAAATGCAAGGAATGTCCACCCCAAAACTGAGGAAGACAAGCAGGGGAGCAGCCCAGTTACACAGGGAATACAGGACCGAACTCCAACGCACAAAGCAGTGGGGAGCAGGGGAAAAGAGGGTGTCAGCAGGGATGGGATGCAAACATTTCCCTGACACATAAGCTTGGTTTTAGGTAAACTGAATATTCACTAGCTAGAAAGCTGGTTATTTCCAAATATGAACATACAAATAACATCTAATTTTCAGGACTGAAAGAACTGGCTGAAATGCTTTAATGCTCATTTTCAACAACATATGTAACTCCTATAACATATTAAAAAATTAAAGAAAGCTGACAATGTGTTTAAGTTTTAAAAGATAAATGAAATAACCCACCATAATTACAGGCTTTGTAAGCTACTATTAAACATGGACAAACTGATAGATCTGACCAACAACAAGCAACAAAAAAATAACACAGACCAAATCCAGAGACTAATACAATCTATAATCATGCTATACTGAATGTACTTTGTGCATGTGATATCTATAGTCTTTTTAGAATCTTCTCTTAAAAGTCAAACGCCAGAGGTATTTTTTAAGCATTTGACTACCTTAACCATACAAGTAACTACTTTCAAATTAATTAACCACTTATTGTATAATGAGGACTTCTCTGTAGTCTTTAACTGAGGTCTAAATATTCCAAAGAACCTATAGGTTTCACCTTTCACTATAATGAAATTAACTAGCTTACAAGAGTTTTAAGCATCTGCAATAATGTAACCATTTAGTTTACCTAAGATTTCTGGTTTTTTACAGAAATAGTGAAGTAACATTAGTCAGGAGAACTACTGCCATAATAGACCACTCCCTGGAATTACAATATAAACGTGCAATACTTACTTTTAATGTGTCTTTGACTGCAGTCCTGCCTTCCCTTCCAAGGAAAAGATTATAGGGGTAAAGCCAGTCAATAACATGCTGGACTGACATCATAGGAAAAGTATCCTAATTCAAATTTTAAAATAAAAATTGAAAAAATTATTGACTCATTCAGTCATCAGCCATCAACTCAAAATCCTGCACAAGTTTGAACTTAAAGGACTACTACAACAGGTATTCGATTAGATGTTGAAACAGGCATTTCTCAGGTGTAATACATTACAATGTAAATGTCCAAAGTAAATTAGAAGAACTATGTCTTAAAACCTATTTTCTTTCCTGTGTATAAATGGAAGCTACAGTGACTGGCTCAGATACCTAAAGACAAATATGGCCAAGAGAGACAACCCCCACCACAGTTAAATGAGTTTCACAGTACTACTAGAGAAGAAACAATATGACAAGAAATCTGTATTTCAATAGCGAACTACACATTCACAGCAATTTACAGTATTTCATTTTGATTCTATTATATTGTACAGATTCTACTTAACAAATCAGTTCGTAGAAATTTCTAAACAGTTTGATTAAAACTGTTTTGTTTTGAAAAGAGTTACTAAGTATGCAAATCAACCTATTTTTATTTTACTATCTCCTTGTTAGATTTAAGTGCTAACTCTTTTGTCAATTGCTGCCTAAACTAGACAAAGATTTGACTATTCTTCTGCAGTAATAAAGAAAAAGAAATGCATTTATGACTAATGAAGACACTATGCATAAAGCCTTTCCTGGTAGAAAATAGGTGTTTCAAGCTCCCTAAGTTAATTGATTGTTTGCTTCAAAAATGACTTGCAAATTTTTAAGGACTACTTGTTTGTAACACTAATGAAAAACAGTCATTTGACTGGCACTATCTTTTTAAGCCTTCATCAATACAAATAAAACAATTCAAATAAAATTAACTGATTTTCAGTTATACATTTGGATTTATATAAGCACATAACTGAAAGAAGAGTTCCTTGGAAATAAAGCCAGGAGATGCATATTTTATGAAATGCGTAATTCAATTTATAAGCAGTAATACTATTTATAATGTTCCACATTACAAAAAAAAAAAAATCAGTAAAAATAAACCATTTGTTGCACTGTAAGTAAGTGTACTCACTGAAGTAAGTGTACAGCTTCAAGAATCAGGGAGCCCATTATTGCATTTTAAAAGCCCTCCATCTATATATAAAGGCATACCATGTAATTTTTCCACATTATCTCAAATAAATAATAATTACAACGGAATGTATAAAATAAGTCTCTTCAGAAAAGGACCCTATGAAAAAATTCTCCCTTTCGTCAGTCAGAAGTCCTCAAACCAAGAAATTATGTTTTGGGACTATGTAAATCTGTGACAGAAGATAAGAAACTATTCATCACAATGCACTCTACTCACACTTTTAAACAGACCAACTAAACTAGAAGCAGAATATGGCACTGACCCAGTATACAAAGCAAAAATGCTGTAGCTCAAAATCACTGAGAACAGTTTAGAAATCCAAGTGATTAAAACTGATTCTAAAAGAAAGAGTTTCCATCTACCTAAAAAAGACACCATCATACAATGGTAACACTTTACATTCTCTAACGTAAAATAAAATGCTTCCTTCACTCTATAGTTTAGATAAAAGCTTAGGGCTCATTTTCCTTCTGTTACTCTGAAAGCCATCTGGCATTCATTTAAAAATAATTTTTCACTTTGGGGCTCAAAGAATAAAAAGTTGCAATTTACTTTAAAAGCTAACACATATTTCTTTCCTAAAGCCCTCCAAATACTATATCATTTCACTGAACTTGAATGTTCATCACTTCTTAATATCTAATGTAGGACCACTAATTCAGAAAACTAATTTTGTCTGTACGTATCCAGCACAACTGAGGGGACTGAGCACCACAGTAACACAAGTAATTGATATGCTTTAATGTACACAATCCAATAAAATATGTAGGAAGTGATCTGCTGCTGAGCAGTACCCTAGGTGCATATGAAACAACAGAGGACTATCCCGAGTTCCTTCTACGGACACCTGCACCTTGGAGAGAGGGTCTGAGAAAATCTCCCAGTATTTTACCCTCCTGGCTTGACCATATCTTCCAGCATGCAAAAGGACACCAAACCCTCTCTCTTTATACAGATCTCATGTCCCTAACTTCCTTCAGGACACATCTTCCATTTTGCCTTTGACTTTTTACTATGTAATTATAAAGTCCAAGGGCCAAAGGACTACCCAGGAAAGCAGAAAGACTGCCACAGCTTTAGTCCTGACCTGCCTGACCTGTCACTGTGAACTCTGCAGATGTACAATACCTATTTCCCTGTGGACTGTAGTAGCCAGGACGCACTACATCTTCAAGTGTGCACAAACTGCATATTCATGTAATCCTTCATTTCTGTTTATTCTAAATCGACCAGTCAGCCCAAAGACCTAATGTAGGCTTAAGCTCATACAATTTAACTGTTTCCTATGCCCACGTTTGTTTTGGGTCCTTTAAGGTGTCAGTGGAGAGCAAGAGGTGTCGTTGCAATGCAATCAATCTGATTTACACGTGTAACATTAAAACCAAAGCACTTTTAGGTTGTGGTTTTTATTTCTCTCCACTCACTACCTCAGTGCCATCAGATAAACTGTAGATGCCCTGAAGTCAGGTAAGATGATTTACCAGAGGGGGAAAAAATAATAAATTGAGCACTAAGATACATTTAATAACAACACAAATTTATGTCATACCATACTTTGTCCTTCAGTATTATGCTATCTGCTTGGTTAAAGTATTGTCCAGAGATATCTGACTGAGACTTCTCTCCCTCAAACTATTCTTAGTTTTGTTTTTTTTTTTTTTTTAAATATTCATGTTAATCTTCTTCTAACAACATGAATAAACCAGATATAATTCTGAGAAAATTTAAACCCATACAGTTTCACAGCACGTGAATGCACATACCAAAATCTGAACTGCAGCCGATAAGCTGTCTAAAGGAAAATCTGGAAGTCCCAATGTAGAAGATTCTTGAGAGCAGAGAGTTGTAGCAAAAGACAGGAGCTGAGAAATTCTGCATAGGAAAAAGTAATTACAGAGTTTTATGCAAGCTATCTATATTTAAAATACCAAAGCATAAAAAGTTAAATACAGTAAAAGATGCTGAAAATACTTCTGAGTGCACACAAATAAGGTGTGACTAAAGTTCTAAAGCATTAAGGATTCATTATATGAAGCCTGCCTACAAAAAGCTGTGCGAGCATATACCCACACGTGTTAAAAATTTCTTCAGCTCTGGTCTCTATGCACTGATAGAAACACAAAAATAGCATGGAATCCTGAAAGGACATAGCTTCTTCATTCATTCATTCATTCGTTTTGTAATTATGAAAAATTACCTCTCTGTGGAAATGTTTGATCCAATTGAATATAATAGCTGAAGATGGTCCTGGAAATAGAACATAAAATCACAGAGTAAATTAATTTTGGCATCATACTGTGGGTCACAGGTCACGATATATGAAGCATTGTCTATCTTCCCCTCTAATTTAGACATGAGGATTCTACTCACTCCTTGACACAGAATTAATTTTATTTAAGAATAAAAAAAAGATCAAATTCTTTCTTCTGGGGTTATTTGTGTTATGGAAGTTACCTTTCTGCTGCAGCATTCCATGGCAACTCTAAGACTGCATGTCAGGAATTAAATACGCAACATGAAAATATGAAAAATGCACTTTAAGATAGATTTATTACTCAAGAATTCTTTTCAGAGGTGAAGTAAGTAAAACATAACATCAGAATATTATCTCCACTCAATACAAATGATCCGGTCTTCTGCTACAATACTCACCTTAAAGGGCAGGTGATAAACATCTCTAGCTTGAAATCGAGAGCGAAGGGGTGGATCCAAAGGGTTACCAGAGTATTTAGGTACTGGCAGGCCCAAGGCTATCACTCGAAAATCTTCACTAACCCGAACAATCTTCCATGCATCTAACTCTGATTTTGTATGCTCCTAAATAAAATAAAGCAACAGGAAGAAAAAAACCCACATTGCACCATTAAAAACTTATGATGACTAAGCTCCAGCTCAACTAAAAGCCCTGGTCCTTCAGCCTAAATGTGGTAATGTTCTCAAATGTTCTCATCTTTCATGCAAAATGGCTAGAAAGACTTGAACTGGTCAAATCTGTGGATGATAAAAACAAATTTTTCCAAAATGAACAAAGAAAGAATGCTTGACTAGGTACAGCTTTCAGACCTGTAGCATTCTGACCAAAAACCCCATAGATGATGGTGCTGTTGTGATGTTACCTGACATTACATCTTGTGAAAAGGTACAAATACAACACTCTTTTTACAAAGAACAGAATATAAACTGACCACAAAATTTTTTTATTCTAAAATATTAGAAGTGTGTTACAATGAACAAGTTTTTTTCTTCTTGTTTCCCTCTCTTGGAAGTGTAAAGGTAACTAAAATCTCAATTTTAGAAGTCTGATTTACAAATTACACTTTATTTTATGAAATAACACAGAACTAGACTCCTTCATGAGAACATTAAATGTTGCATTATGTCATGCTAAGGATTCTTAGCATACAAAAATGCACTTTATCTCTCCACATCACAGTAAAGTCC
Source organism: Aleadryas rufinucha (assembly GCA_013397815.1). Taxonomy (NCBI): domain Eukaryota; kingdom Metazoa; phylum Chordata; class Aves; order Passeriformes; genus Aleadryas; species Aleadryas rufinucha. The sequence goes on along the minus strand of VZTH01018447.1, from coordinate 186,689 downwards.
TCCCTGAAACTACACATGAATACACTTCCTTCAGACCTAAATGCACAGTATTCACACAGGAGAAGTGAAACTGAACATTAGTTTATATAATACAATAGTCACCAAACAACAAAAATATTAGATTTAGTATTCTAGCAAGAGATTTATTTCATTCATACGCTATCATCAGTGTGCCTGAGGCACTCATTTTGAAACATTTAATCATTAGGAAAGTGTTAAAAAGGAAGAAAGAATATATTTTACAACCAAATCTAAGGTTGAATTCTCATTTTCAGTCTTTAAATACAATTACATTTTAAAAGCTTATTTTTGAAATATAATAATAATGCTTCCAGTAACTGCATCTACTAATTAAATATCATAAAAATATTCAAAAAATACTTTTTGAAAAGGCATGGATCAGAAGAATTTTGACCATGGATGAAAGGCATAACAAAAAATGATATATTTTCAGAAATTCACTATGGTACTTCAGCACAGCTGGCAACTTCATACAATCAAGATAAATGACTAAAGGCTTATTGCAAATTTCCTTGCTGTGCCACATGTGTTTGAATCGTACACCTAACCACAGCTGTGATAGAAACATGAGCAAGCAGGTGAGCAAGCAGGTGTTAGACTGACAGGTATGTGACTGGAAACTACAGTACATGGAAGTAAGATGCAAAGAACTATTGGAACTGTCAAAAAAAGTAATTTACTGAGGTTCTGAAAAGCCTGAAGAGCATCTACTCAAGCAGTGGGACTCAAAGCCCAAAGAAATGAAAATGATTTAAGCAGTAAGGACAGCAGACACTAAAATTCCATTTCCTTTCCAAGGAAAAGCCTCTAACCATTTCCTATAGTTTAGATTGCTGTTTACATATACTTTTTTAAATTAAAGGCAAAACAGCACCAATAGAGTGACTGAATAGAGAGATGCCCATCTTGACCTCATTCTTTTGGTATCCTCATATTTTAAAAGCTTAGCAACAAGGCTATTGCCATCCTGAAGCATTATCTGAACTTCATGGCAACAATTTCAACTTACATATTTTTTCACAAGTACATTTTAGTTACTCTCACATTGTGGCTTCCACATTTTAGAAATATACAGGCTTCATACAAGGTTAACATGGACTACTCTTTTTCATATGTAGACAACGTGGAGATGAAAACTTCTTGTTGTTGAAAACAGTATTTCGACTTCTTGCATAGCTTTCACCCTGCCTACTTCATTCTATGAAATGTCCCAGAAAAAAATGCAGAAACCTTGTTGAGATTTCTCCCATTTGACTCCTAAGTACTCTCTCCTTCCCAATAACATTCCAGCACTACCAAGAAGAGGAGGGGGAAAAAAAAGGAAAATCCAAATAGCATTTCCATACCTGCAAAAGTTTGTCATAACGATCTGCAGACATGAGAAAACGACCATCTTCAAGCTGCATTTCCCTATTCTCCAGCAAATTGTTTAACACCGGCAGGACATTCCGCTCAGCCTTCTCCAAGCCTTCCAGAACAAGGATTCTGCCTTCAGTAGCTGCACGAACTGCACACTTTAAAAAAAAAATAAAGCCCCATAACATTTTAATAAACTTTACATATTTAATTAAATCCAGTTGAAAAAGAACCTTCAAGTTCTTCCAAGAACTTTCCCAAAACAACATTTATTTCTGTAAGGATCAACATGACTCACATCACTAGTGATCAGGAAGGGTGACAGCTGACCACCTTAACAGTGCTACACTTTGATGAGCTGGAGTTTTACTGCCTAACTATTATGGGGACTGACAGAAATAAGTTCCAGTATTTTGTACCAACAGAACAAGATATAAAACCTTGCAGATTTTAGACTAAACACAGTATATATAAATATATGTGGCATCCTTTCTTTTTGATGTCACACAGTATTCTGCATTTTTGGGTATTTTAACACCACCAAACAATTCCGGGGTAGCATTTTTAACAGAAAACATACAATCAAGGTGGTTTTACCTGTTTACAGTTATATTAAGACTTTTAGAAAACAGTCCAGTATTCCATTAGATTTTTCTGAATATGCACCAGCATTCAGAATTCATCCTCAGTACATCACTTTAGTTCGATTAGAATATAAGTCTGTTGAAACCAAACATGGATGATGAAAGCAAAATAGTGCTACAAATAACAAGATTTTTAAAAGAGTGATAAAATTAAAAGGATTTAAAATTATATTCCCAGACTGAATATGGTCTTCTACAAAACCAGAATAAAAATGCAGCCATTGACTTGATAATCCTTTAGAAACTCAAGGTTAGAAAATGGTTTATTTTCTACTTTATTCATTGTTTATATATGGCTGCTTATTAATGTGGAGTCAAAACGTAAAACTCTGGTGCTGATGGTTTTGTGCAACTGCATTACAATGACATTAACTCAAGTACATTAAGTACACTTGATATCTAATATTCATAATTACTGCCCAGGAAAAACTCTAAAATACAATGCATTCTTGTCTTCTTCCAATTTCCAGAAGTTTAAGCTGATAAAAATGTGGCAGGTTTGGGCACAGGCAACATTTAGAGGCACCAGAGTCTTTCTTTGCATTCCTATCACATTTAAACACAATTTTAGACACAAGCACAGTTGCAAAGGGAGAACAAATGAAATCTTTTCCCAGCATGTCTCCTATAAACTCCTACAGAAGAACCTGTCATATAATGCTAGATGGAAATCTCTGATGAATACAATAGATGCCAAAAAATAGGTCAGAGAGAAAGAAAGAAGATACGAGAAAGAATAATGAGGAAGCACCAGAACACAAAAATAACCCGCCAAAAATTACACATTTAAGCAGATGTCTAAAAGACAAATGCATAAGGATAAAGTAGAAACAAAGACGAGTTCAGCACAACAAATTAATTGCTGCATGGGTTTAAAGCACACAATTGACTCAGAGACCCATGTGAGGAAACACAGAAGACACTTGCCCTGCTTCTGGAGAGGGGTCAGAGCTCAGAGCCACTTGGGCATGGCCAGGCTGCTGTTCTATACCACACACGTCATCACAGGGCGTGGCTTCAGGGGAAGCAAAGGGTGAGTACACACCACGAGTGGGACACTGTCTCCACTCTCTCTCTCTGGGGAAGGTTGCCAGGACCAGCCATGTGGACCTTGCCCTCCCTCGCACCTGCCCATCCCTTCCCATCCCTCAGGAGAGTGCGGCTCTGGGTGATGAATGCAGCTGAGCCCAGTGGAGCCTAGCAAAGTGGAAGTGGAGCTGACACAGAGTCAAACTTCAACAGAGACAGCGTGGCATGGTGCCAGTGCAGGAAGTGGCCATGGGGATGAAGCGGCAGCAAAACCAGGACAAGAGGAACTGAGCCCAAACCAAGCCCCAGAGGCATGGATTGGTCAAAAGCAGTGGTGCTGCGTGCAACGAAGTCCCAGCAGAGCTGCCCAGAAACAGGTGGCATGGTGCAATGTCACCTGGTTTTCAGGCAGTTGTCCATCACTGTTTTTCATTGTCTCAGAGCTAGGGATGAGAAACACTGACTGTGAGAGCACCTGCCATCTTGTCTTTGTCTGGAGAAGCCAGAACTAAGCTGAGGTGGTGAACATGTTTTGTGTATAAAGCACTTTTTTTTGGGTATACTTTTGTTGTTAATATTGATGCTTTTACTGTGCATTTCTTATTCCATTGCTGTTTGCTTTTCGTAAATTGGTATCTCAACCCCTATCTCAGACTCTGCTCGTCTCTCACCAGAGAGGGAAGGGGGGAAGGGGAGAGGCTTATTTGCAGTTTAATTTCTAGCTGGTGTTACACCATCACAACACTAAACAATAAGAATAATTAAGATGCTTCTGTACGGTTTAGAAGCATCACTAAAAACTGGCAAATCTGCCATAGAGTAAGCTTTTCACATCACCATTAAGATGAAAACAATTCCTAATTACTAACCTATCTAATCTGGACTCAGGCAAACATTACTGAAAAAAGGCACTCATAAACCCTCGTACAGATCTCCAGATCAAGTTCCCTTCTTAGAAAGACAACACTTTTATATCTAACCTCATAATCAGTATCAGAGGAACCTGGAATAAGCCCATTAAACAAGTACTAAACCTCAGATTATTTCTCTTCTACTGAACCACTAATTCTTTAAAAGAAACAATTTTTTTTCTTCATTCAGGACATCATACACTACTAACAGGCAACATAGTAGCTTCCTCTCTCCTCCTCCCATAAAATGCGTAAAAAGCACAAATTTTCTACTAACATTCTTCCCTAGGAAAGTCATTGGTCATGTCAAAAATCTGCTCCAACCTGCCTGAATAGAAAACCTGAGTCTCCAGCAGACAGTCCAATACCTGGCATGAACAAAATCCTATTTTGTCTAAATGCAGTTTGGAGACAGCCAGAATATGCTTTAACAAACAATTTATTTGCCAAGCTGGTTGGACTCTGCATATTATAAGTCTATGAAGACTTTATGACTGATTTTTACTAGCCAGAGGAAAATACACATTCTGTTCATATGGTTTCAAAATATTTTGAGTATCCATAGAATCTTGTTGACTCATGTTGAGACACGCACACTATGGATGAAGGCTTGCTGAATTAACAGGCTTCCAGTACTAACAGAAACCTCTCTCTTGAATTGGTATATGAAGAAAATGTGCTGTAGGAGTAGACAGCAAATATTAGGAAACATGTAACAATCATCAATTTTGAGAAAGAGGATGTTCTCCATTAGCAATGCAATCCTGAGAAGCACCTTACTACATACACTGTGGTAACTGCTAATCATCAGCTTACAGGATCAAAATTTAAGAAGCACAGAGCTTGGAAACTGTTTGAAATTTTTATTCAAATTTCTATTTCTCAGGAAAATAAAATTTCAACATTTCAAATTATCTTTGCCTACTTTTATGCATCTTTTACAATCAGATTCAGGAAAGGCTGAATGCACAACCATGGCTTTTTACTTCTTAACCAAAGATGCCCTGTAACAATGATACCACCACCACCTGGGTGCTAATTTACTCTGATTTGCCTTCTTCCAAACTGTGTTCCTCGTCTATCTTCAAAGCATATCTGAAATACTGGAAATTGTTCTCTACAATACAATGAAGTAAATGTACAGTTCATCTACCTCTAAAGTTCTTGTGTTAAGTAGCATAAAGTCTGCTCTTAAGACCAGACCAGTTGAAATATCTCTTGCTGAATTATGCTATTTCTGCATTCTGGCTGGTAATGAGTAGTAAGTTTTTCCAATAAGCTAGGGATACTACGAGGCATCCTCTGAAAACATCAGTTTTAGCTGTGTATTGATGGATTGGTATGGAAGCTAAAATGCATTTAAAAAATCAGAGGAAGGAAAGTAAGTTTGCAATCTGTTGCTGAAAATAATTTTTTAAAAATGCTTCCAAGAAACAAATCTTCATAATTCTATGATGAGAACCCAGAGAGAGTTGCATTGCGTCCCTCTCTCATTAGTTTTGTTCACTCTAAATGTCTAACATAAGCCACAAATTTGACAGGGGGGGCTTATATCATGTAACCTTGTTGCTAAAGGTGAGATTAAACATTAATTCTTGTTAAATGGCCAAGAAGGATTTGTTAAACGTTTACTTTCAGATTTATTGTCACTGCAGCAAGGGGACTATTTTGCTCATCAGAGGACAGCTGCTGCTGCCACCCTCCTGTGCTCCCAGAGCTCTGGAAGGATGGTAACCTGGATACCTGCTCCAGGGAATACCTGCAGCTACAACAGGGTGGGAGCAGAAACACTTCAAACAGCACTGCTCTCATCGTAATGGCTTTATGCAACAGATACATTATGCAGAATGCTTACAATGGTTTCACACTGCACCTACAAAAATATGATCTTTAAAGGTAAAAACACCTTAGGAACAAGACAACCCCAGGCAGCCTTTCACTGGCTTTCCTGTAGCTGAACCATGGTGAGCTCCTCCACCTGAGCAGTGCAAAATACGACAAATGCAGGAAGCTGTAAATCCCAATTTTGACATAAATCATGGTGTAAAAGCATATGAATGAAGTTATGTAGTGTCAGAACAGGAAGAAGGACAGAAAAAAGCTTACCACAATGCAAACACTGAAATGAAAAAACATCAGAGAAAGGAGGACATTTTTATAAAGCTCACCAAAATAGTTTGTAAAGCCACAAGAATTTTAATAGTATAGTTTTCACATACCAGAACTGAAGGAGTAGTTCTTTTCTCTCAGGAAAATGCTTATTTGCACACCAGAAAATTCTGGTTGCCCTGAAATCCATTAGGAAGGTTCTTGGGGAACCCCAAAGGACTTTTTTCAAATTTGGGCCTCATTCAGAATATGATGATGGACAGGCTACATTTCAGAACTGTTTAAAAGATGCTAGAAATTGCTCAACAGTAATCAATAACTGTCTTTTCCAGGAGCTCCCTCAAGGTACATTTTGGGGTTTTTTACATGACAACTTGCGCCTGCTCTGAAAACTGGATCCCTGTAAAGACGTCTCAAGCACAGCAACCATAAGAACACAGAAAAACAACAGTACAAGCAACTCAGCGAACACAAGAACTAATGAGGTAAGGATTCTCTACATCTGCAGCCTACGTTTCAGATGTCCCTTCCAATGGAGTATCTTGTTCCCACCACCCGCACAATATCCCACACAAACCCATCCACGCAGTTCTTTCCCTTCATTTCTATATCTCATAAACATGACAACAATGTAATGTCCAGATGACACTTATGGTGAAAAGAGATCCTTAACAACCATCTGGTAAAACAACACAAAACTCTGGCTGGTTTTGAGCTAACACAATGCTGACTGGCTGCAGCAGGCTGACAAAACTTGAACTATTAAATACATGGTACAGTCTATCTTCCAGACATGGGAGGTTTGAGTCCCTGTAACCTACCATGTTAACAAATACCACAAAACTCAGAGGAAATTGATATCTTCTAAATTTATTTCCATGGGTCAAATACAATTAATTGAATCATTACAATTTAAACTGTTAGAACTACCCAACAAGTAAAAGATACCAGGAAAAGAAATGACAAAGATGCAGAATGGAATACATTAGGAGCTTTTACTGTCTCCTACTGGGGAAACTACTTTGCTAGACTTTAAAGATATGTGTAAATGGCATGTCTAATGGTATGTCTCTACCAAAGACTGTATTTCAAAGTATTTGTTCAGCTTTAAGGCTCCTTAATTCCCTAGCTGTTGTTCTCCCTCAGGAGTTGACCAAACTAGAAACCTGTTGAGCCAGACTAAAATAGATGACTACTTACTAGACTGAAGTAACAGAAACCTACAATCACAAATTTGCTCTGACTGTTCTTACAGATAGGTGCCACATTTGCCAACTTCCAGTCACCTGGGACTTCCACAGTTGACCAGGACTGCTGGTAAATGATTGAATACGAGAACAGGCTTCCTCCAAAAGAAAAGTATCAGCAAAGCTGTGTAGTAAGATAAAGGCCTACTAAAGCCACATTCAGCCACTTTAAGAGCTGAAATGTCAACTTTTTATGAAAACTTAATATTATCTTTTTTTTAAGTATTTTTAAAATCTTGTGCTAGTTGTTTAAAACAAAATTTATTTAATAAAAAAGTTCTGAATGCACAATGTCATTCCAAGATGAAATGACAAACAACCCTACCATTAATCAAAAATGTGTATTCTAAGTTTTGTTACAAAATTTTTCACTTTGTAGATGATGATAAGCTATAGTTTTGCATTTTACAACTTAGGCCACAAATAGCAGAGTTACACGTATTCCAAATGTGATGTTCATATTTAATTAAAATCAGTGTAATGGTAACTAATATGATTACTCAAATTAAAAAGATAACTTAGGAACTAATTCAAGCTTTTTCTCTCTCTCTAATGGAGCAGGGGCCTACATCTTCACTATTCAGCCTACCTCCCCACTGAATTAATCAAGTGTTTTCTGGGTAGGTTTTGTAGCTGTTTTTCTCCTGTGAGTTTAGAAAAAAGTACAGAACAGACACTGTTATCCACTCATTTTTTTATTTAAAAACCCACAAAAGACAGAGAAATTGCAGTATACCAGAGTACTGTCAGCCAGGCTAGCTAGTATCCAAAGAGGGACTCCAGCAGTGTGCAGTAGTTGGTGTTCCAGTGAGAATGAATGGCCTGAACTGGTGTGCATGTATTTCATGATGCAATACCATGGCACAGAATGAAAAGCAGCTAAAGAAATAAACTCGTGAATTTTTCAAATCAGAAAACTTGGCTAGAAAAGTTTACCCTAGGAAGTGAATCAACATATGATGAAAACATAAATATGTAAATGTGACAAGAACTGGAACAGTCCTTCATTTCAGTCATTGATTTTTCCTTCCCCAGTCACTGATTTCACCTTCCTCCACACAATTTTCTTTTCCATTTTTGAAGTATCACACGTCATTTACTTCCATTACCACTTACCTTAACACAACAGTCAGGTGTTCTTGCAACAGTGCCTGCAAACTGTATTTACAAGAAATTATGACCCTGCCTTGGCAGGGTCCAGCTACTTTAGCTGCTTTACACCAAGTATCTTAGTACAGCAGCGCAGTTACATCAGATACGTGAAACATTCTGCCTCTTGGGCAGAAACTAGGCCCAGGAGAAGGCAAACTGAGGCTCTTAACAGAATTACTAGTGTAAATACCTACAAAGAAATAAACCTAGGGAAGGTTTATCTTCTGGACAGGAATAAGGGAGAGGGGTAATTTATATTTTTCTTCCTGATGAGTAGCAAAATAAAAAGGAAATTAAGTACTTGACACATATCTAAAAATTATGAAATTAGTTATTACTCATAAATCACTTTGACTCAGAGCACCATCCATCAAGTCCATATTGCCTATGGATATTATGATCCCACGTATTACAAAGTATTGCTCCTTTTCCCATAGTAGGAAATAACAGCTGAAAAGGAAGTGGAATATCCATATAACAGACACAAACATAAGAAAAAAGAATCTCACACTTTTTATAAGGAATTATAAATACATGATCCTAATACTCCTCACATGACATCACAGACACTCATCTATATGCCCTGTACTTTAAAACAAGATACCAGAATCTGAACTGCTAGCCTAACAAATCCAGTTAAATGCTGACACTTTCAGAAGAATGAATGAACTATTGCAAAATGATTAAACCAAAATCACTTTCACGAGTTAAGAGGCTACCATATAGGGGTCCTTAACATGCATTTTTCTTTTAGATAAAAGATATATTATGTCAACATCAACAAAGATTAATCTCATCCAAATACTGTTCATTTCTACCTAACATTTCCATCTTTCTCTTCAACGTTGGACAAAATAAGAAAACTAACAGGAACATTCACACTTTTGGAGCAGTGCATTTGACAGGGGGGGTTTATATCATGTAACCTTGTTGCTAAAGGTGAGATTAAACATTAATTCTTGTTAAATGGCCAAGAAGGATTTGAAGTCTTCTTTCTACAGACTTCATTATCTCACTACTTTTACTAGGTACACAGATACTGCAGTGATAGTCAGTGCATGAAGTTATACCTTGTCACAATGTGGCTGTCACTAACTTACCAGCACATCAAAAACCCACTGTCACCTCCAAGACTGCAAGTTAATATATCACAGAATCACACAATTTCCACTCAGTGGTTAATTTTAAAAAGCCGAATCATTCTTACACATCTCTTTAGTAAGATATAGAAAGCTTTTTATCTGTGTACACAAGCATACATCCATACATATGTGTATACACACATACACACTCTCAGATATTATTATCTCACTCTCCAATATGATTATAATTTCATTCAATTAATCTCACATCTTATTTTATAATTCCCTTTCTAATCTGCTTTGATTAAAAGAAGCCAAACTCAAGTATGTGTAGTGCTACTCCAGGGGATTTCACGTTATGTTCATTTTACAGACAGAATAGTTTAAGCTGTGATTTCTGTCACTCTGGGCGTTTAATTGTTTACTACATGAAGTCTTTCAAGCCATGTCAGAAGATTATTCTTCTGGTATCTTGACAACCAATTTCACAATATAACTAACCCATGCAATAAATTAGAGAATAAAACCAAGAGGTTACTTGATTAGCTCAATAACAGCAATAATAACATTTTTGAGGCTTTTAACAGTGAATTAACAGCTGAAAGCCAAAATTAATGGCCCAAAGTAAAGACAAGAAAACAATTTTCTGCTGTCAGTACATGAATTAAAACAAACAATTCAACATTACCTCATCATAAGTTCTTTATTTTACATTATTTTAATTGGCAGTGAATTTGACAACTCAATATTTACATTTATTTTAATGATCTTCTATTTCTGAAGTAAATAAACCCTTTTTTTCCTCCCTCATCAGATATCTCTTCCAACTACTTAACTCCAACTCTCCCACTTGATTCACTCTAGTACTAAGAAATGCTGATATGCAAAAATACTTGATATGCTGGCCCTTCAATATATATTTCAATATGGAATTTCAAAAACTGCTTCCAAATCACCACCTTTCAAATATATTTTAAATAAGTAACTGCAATCATATTCTGTAACTTCATGTTAAAATACAGCAGATGTTTTGAAACCTCTGAGATAATAATTTACAACATTTAATCTGTCACTATCAAATGAGGAGCTATAAACAACTACAACATCTTAACAATCACTCAGAGACAACTTTGCAAACCTTTCTAGGTCTGCAAACCTGATGATCCACTAAATTAAAGTTCTTTCTGGTCATAGCCAGGTTTTGTTACAGTGTATTATTATTCAAAGTGCAAAATATCTATATTAGTATATTATGAGTTGCTTAGAAAGAGCCTCATATATCTTAAACAACATAAGTTTTATTCAACCCATAGAATTCAGACACAGGATGTTCTGAAAACCAGACTTTCAAGCTCTGCTGTCTTCTCTCGGGTGTCATGAAGAGCAAGCATCAGATTCTACAGGAAAGGAAATGGTACGAAAATCTGAAAAGCAGTCTGCTATCTTCAGTCACATGAATTCACCTTCTGTTTGGCTCAGCTACGCCAACTGGAGCAATCCAAACTCTTTAGGGAATATTTTATTAAGGCTTCCTACTGATACCTTTCTCAGTTCACGGTTTGTAGTTTAAAGAGTAGCATCTGGCTTCTGTAATGCTCTGAATTAGTACAGCATCTGCAAACCTCAAAATCATTAAATGAAATCATTGAAATTCAGGCACCTGTGCAATCTGCAAAACTTTACAGCTCAATATAAAATGGAATAATTAGATCTATGACAGTTCTAAACACAATTATGTACCAAATTTTATGTATCTTTAACTAAAATGCAGGGTAAGAAAACTTCAGCTGGAACATCACTATCTATCAGAGTCACCTTTCATGTTTCCAGTGTTTTAAAAGTGTTCATCTAAATATCAATTATTTATTTTCTAATGTTCCATTCAGAGTTTAAACACACATTGTTTATAAATACAATGAGTAAAACATGAGCTCAGGAAAGACATAATTCCAACCTATTTTAGTACTTTGGTATGTTGCTAAAGGAAAGTCTTGGTCTGAAGTACTGCTGTGCTGGATTCTGGCAAAAACCCTTCCATTGAAAGTTTCTAACTCACTGAGGAAGGTGGTCATCTTAGACCTTGACCTTAAAAAGCAAATCTTCCCAGAGTGTTCATACTGGAGTGAGATGACTCAAAATAGCTTGTACAAAGTGCAGCTGCCTCATACTTACACTGGGATCAAAGTCTACAGACAAATATGGCGGTAAAAGACCATCTCCCATCTTGGTGAGCTTCTCACAGTCCTCGATACAGTGGCTCTTACAAATGTTAGTTAATTAATGCTCTTACACCACGGGTAAATTACCTTTACTGTCGTGTAGCAAGTCTGAGGATAAGGCTGTCCATAACAGCAGACAAGCATGGAGCTGAGTCCGTGAGTTAATCCCACAAACTACACAAATGCTCTCCTCTTCTGGTAAATGAGAAGCCATTTACAGCCCTAATACACAGTACAGTACTTCAAATTATCTCACATTGTGCAATCCTCACATTTCCAGGTAAGCATGAAATAATTTGAATTCCTAGAAGTAACTAAAATAAAATATATTTAGATTAACTGTTAATTCTTCATTCTTAGGATCTTCCATTGCTAAGTCATTTATCGTGGTTTCAAGAAAATCTATTTTAAAGTTTCTTGAAAGTTTGGAGGCTAAAAAAAAGATCATTGGGAATTAAGAAAAAAAAAAAGAAAGAAAAAACGTTTCTTTAAAAGAAGGAACAAAGCTTTCCGGTTTTCCCTCACAAAACACTTGCATGATGGTGATATCATTAACCTCTATAGCACCACCAACTGAAAACTCTTTTCGATAACTCATTTAAGTTCATACTATAACACAGGAACCCACCCACCCTATATAACTAGAAACCTAACTTCTATAAAAATTTTAGGTATCTAGGAATACAGGCATTTCACATTAATTGTGTATTTTACCTGCATAATCAGAAAGGAAACATGCCATTGATAACTTATGAAGAGAAATTTTACCTAACCCAAGTCACTCTATGGCTGCACTAAATCAGCTACTGGTCTGGGGCAATACTGATGGCAGGAGTGTTTAAACCATTATTTTATTCCAGATCAGCAGTGAAGTTTCAAATCCAATCTTCCAATTGTCTCCCTTTACTATGCTTGGGTTTCACAACACAGAGCAGTTGCAAAACATGAACTAGACTCTTTTACAATTAAACTAGATCAGAAGATTAATTTCAGGAATACATCTAATATGCTGCAAGTTTTGAGGAAGAGACTTAGCAAGGGTAGTGCTTATCTAACTTGCACAGAATGGATCTTACTCTTATCAAAAACAGTCTGTCTAAATCAACCCTGTAGTACTCTTAATAGACCGAGTAATCTTAGATTTGGGTGAAGGTAACATTTATGATAATCACGAGATCATCGTCCAAGAGACTTCCTACTTGCATTAGAAATATGTCAATCCACATACTGACTTTTCATCATATAAACCACGACTTCCTTCAAACTACTTGTGAATAATGACTAAGTGGTGCATAACTGCAACTTGCCTGGTCAAGATAAAAAGCACTTCCATCTCGGATCTCTCGTCGCTGTTTGAGGTCAGTTTCTGTGGTGTCCCTTGACAGTGCAATATATTCAACCTCCCGCTTTGTCAGCTCCTGTGGACAACAGTCTGAAGTTATTGGAAAAATAAGACTATAACCTGAGTAAGTGAACTTTAAGAATAGGCCTAATGGTATAATTGTACAAAAGAACTCTAGGCAGCAACACAGTCATTTGAAATAACTCTGAACAAAATCTAATATCTCTTATTTTGAAAATGTTAACAGTGTGCTCTGCCTCAAACAAAATGGTTTGAATTTCTGCTCAATAAACTTTTATTTTCCCCAAACCTATACTAAAAACGTAGTAACCAGCTATATACTCTTTCCACTGAACATCTGTAGTATCCTGTAGGTTTATCTCCTGGTTCCAGACTCTGAAAAAGAACCAGCACCTACAAATCACAAATAAAAATCAGAAGTTTTCTGTAAAAGATTGAAACATTCAATTCTCACTGTTCAGTAACACTTTTACTGTGACGCAGCTGTGATTATTACCTGCACATGCTCTGCCAGTACACATATAATATAACTATATTATTCTTATCCTCTCTTCCTTGGCTGTCATGAGATGCACTCTGCATCTGTAAAACTATAGACTATTTAAAAAAGGAGAACCCTTGGGTTACTGTTTTGCTTATTTGGATTCAATATGAGATATACTTAGAATTTGCAATCTTAAATGAATAAAAACAATTCCCCCATGTATTTATAACTGATATTTCTGCTACTTCCATCTCTGGGTTATCATACATACTGCTTAAGAAACAGATTCATAATGAAATGCTCTTAGCCCTTATCCCTCAATTAAAGATGTCATTGATTTAACAGACCTCTCTTAACAGGCAGCTTTCAACTATAGTTGTATGAAAAAAATAAAACTAAGATGTAAAACCCGATTAAAACTATTTCCTTTCCATTTTTTCAGTGCCTATTGGGTTACAAAGCCATTAATTCCTTTATGTTGAAGGTAGGTAATAGATGCACTTTCTTTTAATTAAAAAAAAAAGCATTTTTCAACAATTAGCCCTGTGTAGGAATGCATAGTAGCCTTCAGCAACAGCAAATAGAAGTTTTCCAACCTCATATATATTCATTAAAGGCACCACAGCATGTATCAGCTCACATGGAAAGTCCAGCCTTCACACAACTTTTTGGCATGGCATTGAATCTGTAAGTTGCAGCCTTTCTAATAGATCTCAAGTGCATACAGTCTGTGGCATAAATAACAAGGCACATGCTATATCCTATGCCTGGATGTCAAGTGCTTTTCCAAGTCCTCTTTTTAGGTTATACCAAACTCTTCTCATTTATTTTAAGGAATGCATCAAACTGTGAAGTAGCACATCTGGTTTGCTGAACTAAGAAATCTTTTCTCTCCTTTACAAAGTTCAAAATCTTGCAGCTTTCTCCTCTATGCTTTACCTCAGAGAGCTAGTCTTTGAATAAGTATCTTCTGATTTTTAAAGGAATGGCTGATCTTTATGACAACTGTTTATACGCCTCCATTTGTGATCCCTCTGCTCAATCAGATTCCAGACAGTGCTCATGGCAGACCAAGTCCTACCCACATCACTTTTTGGGGCAGACATCCCCCTCCTCCTGATCATTTAAGGGCACTGACTTTTTAAATGTGAAATTTTGTACATGGTGCTGCCATGGTTCATGCAGATGGCTGTAGGCACGTCCTTCCCACATTCCAAGAGAGGCTCATACACGCATCTACTCTTTCTAATCACTCAGAATAACTGTTCCCAAATGTTACCCAGAACACTTCTCTCCCAAATCCTTTCCTTCATTTCTTTTTTTATGTAATGAAGCAAAAACGATTTGTTGTCTGTAGCAGTAGGCAGATATCTTAATCTTCTAACATACATAATGCCGAGAACAAACTGTTTCTCCATTTGTGATAGCATATGGTAACACAGTTTTCCAACTCTTTTTTTTTCCCCCTGGAGTTTAAGCAGAAAAACATGTATTGAAATGTCTGTACTTTCTATTTTTCTATAACAAAACCTGAGCTTTGGAAAGCACATTTATGCAAAAACTTATTTACTTCCTAAGTAGCTTGCTGTAAGATTTCCTAGGACTACCTTTTACCATTTGTTTAGTATGAGAATTATTGACATTAATAACTATGTCTCCAACACATTTAAACCAACATACTCACCAGATACTGCATGGCAATAGATCGCCGGAGAGGCCCAGGAGGCCCAATAAGAAAGACATCTTGGCCAAGAAGATCTTTCTGCATTATCCATCTTAAATGGTGGACTACAGACTGGGCCAGAGACTCTGTCACTTTGAAATACAAAGATAAGAACACATTATTAAATTTTGAAAAGTGCTAGATACATGGCCACTCAGCGCTTTCTTTGCTCTTATCTCCAAAATTAAAATACAAGACACAAAGCTGTACTGCCCCAATCTGGACAGCTGAAAAGCAGAGAATTCCACACACAATTTATATCAGATCATTTAACTTACACATAAAAGTTTATACATCTGTCTTACCCATTGCTTTTTCCTCTGCACAACTTCATCCTTAAAAAAACAACAACCGACATAAACCAAAAAAAAAAGTTGCGGATTTGTATTTCACATGAAACTGATCAACGTAAAGACTGTTTTCTATCACTCACTGTTGAGTGGACTCCTCAGCACCAGTTAATATAATATAAATACATTATTAATATTTTGTAAAATATTTATCCAGCCTATATCCCAATGCTTTTGTGAATTGTGAACTTCAAAAAAAAATCCCAAAAACCTCTGATTGCGCCAGACTAAGATTAGTGATCACAGACAAACTCAATTTATTATTTTTTTAAAAGACAACTGCATTCTTGTTTATATTTTGACACAATAAACCACAGAATTAAATTATTAAGGAAATGCAAACTTTGTCATATCACTACATTGATACCATCACATACAACTTCCAAAATCATAACTAAAAACCAAAATCAAAGCAGATCTATTTACTTCTACTAAGAAATATCATATGCATTAATTTAAAAAGCAATACCCTGATGATAATTAAACTAAAACTTTTACCACATGTGTATAAATGCTGGCAGCAGTGGAAAGCATCATGCAGAAAAAGCACACTGAAGGAGGGGCATCATTCTCCTTGCCATATATCACCCTATCCCCAGAAAAGTCTTTCACATACCTCCCAGCAAAGACTGGCTCTTTCTCAGCCACAAGCAAAAAGCACTAGTGCAGGAGGAGAAGGAAAACATAAGCAAGTTGGGAGGGAGACTTATGTACGCATGCATGTGTATGGTTGCTTTCAGAACAGTCTGACAAGACCAATGATGAGGTTTGAAGCTGGATGCTCAAGGGCAGTGACCGGGATGCTGAAGTGCAGTAAGATAGAAGCAAGAGGCAATAAAATCTCCAAATTAATACTTGGTTATTTACCTTTTTCCAGTGCAATTACTAGGTGCAACTAGAAGCCAACATTTAAAAAACAAGCCCCGGTATTACATCTGAGACAGGGGAACCAGTATGTGCAGGGCAGAGTTAAGGACAGCAGGCAATAGTGCCACTCAGTTCTGAAGGGGTTCAGTTCACTGCTGAATCTTTGCAAACCAGAATTAAAATTCATTTTTGTAAGACCATAGAAACAGCATTAAATGACCGTATGAGAATCAAGGAAGACTTTTCAAGCATAAAGGGGATTAAGGAAAATTTTAACTAAAACTAACTGAAGGTTTTGGTCTTTGGTCTGGCACTCAGGGAATCCATTTGAAATCATCTATTGCCAGAGAAATTTACAATATCCTTACCACCAATGTGAACAGGAATAGTGTACACATGCAGGTGAGCAATCTATGCATTAGGATTATCAGATTAATTGTAAACAAACATTTCAGGTTTGCTTTGTTGTCTACTTTTGTTTCCCGAACAACTGCCATTAGTGTGCCCAGGATTAGCTTTCATATATGGTGTGGTGACATCATATGAATGCAAAATGTTTTCTTCTTCCTCACTGAAGTACAGTATTCCAAAAGCAATGCACATCGCACCACACACAACTGGCCAAGTGCAAATCAATTCCTTACAGGGAATAACAGGTTCCTTTCTACAAGGTTTTCAAGGAAATTAGGGAAGTGCCTACTAGATGTATTCTTTGGGAAATAAAGGGTAATACATCACACCAGAATAACTGCTCTGTCCAAACTTTGCTACTGGACAGGTGCGGAAATTTGAAAAGCACCATACAAAGAAAAAGTATTATCTTAAAGGTGCCATTAAAATTTTAGGACAGATCTCATATTCTTTATTATTTCTACCTGGATGAAGCCAATGTGCCTCTAGTGTATTTCTATAATAGCTGTTCTCAAAAAAAAGAAAAGTACTTTGCTTACAGTGGAAAAATACACTTGGAACTCTTCCATGTCAAAATTCATGCATTAGAAGCACAGCAAAACCAGCTTTGACACAGCCTGACTATAAATGCCTATGGCATAATTCTCATTAATATGTGTAGCTATCTTTTTCATTTTTAGGATGGTCTCAAGAAAAAACTTGGCTCACACTTAAAAACAGTAAAATAGCAACAGGACTTTAGAAAGTTCAGCAGCATCTGCAAGAAAAACTATCATGTAAAAGAGAACATGAGTGTACAGCATTCAAAAAAATGTAAAATCTTAGAACATGATCCCCATGAAAACCTTAAGGAATTTCAGGGCATTTATATTGCCATTATTGTCTTTAAACAGTCCAGATGTACTCTGAAATAGCTATATAAAAAACACAACTTAGTGTCTGAGCATTTCCTGCTTTTTTGGAGAAAAGGACATGAAAGACAATTCCTTATCGATACATTTTGTAGAAGAAGGTTTCCTTGCCTCCCCATTCGTATCATTCTCCTCACAAACAGATTACACCTAGATCAATTATAATATGTTTTCAATCACAAAGTAGCACATTGACATCTGCAAACTCACTCAAAGGAAGCCTGTTACAAATGATGCCAACAATTCCAAGCTGGCATTCCCTAATGTGAACTGTCATGACAGCAGCTTCCACTTGTCAGTTCCTTCAGTTCTAACATGTAATACCTGTACACTGTTCCAGATACTAAACCTACTTCACCTTCCCAGTTATTTTTAAAGTCTTTTTAAAATCAGAAGAATGTAACATTTTCTTGTACATGCAGTCTGTGCTGCACAAACTGTTTCCAAAGCACAGCATGCTTTTCAAAAGCAACCTCAGAAGTACATACACAGTATCTTGTATATTATTTATATGTATTTAGACTACCTGTACTGTGTTCTCTGCATTGCAAGGCTTTTAGGTTTTCTCTAATACGACTTGAAAAAAATTCTCTCTATTCAAGAGCTGTATATCAACTTTATTACAAGTACCGTATAATAATTTTCTACGACATTTAGAAGACAGGGCAAATTCACTGAGGAAAGCATCAGCAAGTATATTACAGCAATATTTATTAATTACCTGATGAGTCAGATAGCATCTAATGCAAACTGAGATTGCACAACCTGTTTGCAGTAGTTAAATAGCAGGCCCTATATTCTTAATCTGCAGGATGGTGCATAGCAAGCTGCTGCAGTGTATTCTCTAAGACACCATCTGGCACATGCAGGAGAGTAGTTGGTGCTACAATTTGCTATTCCTGTGTACCAAGGACAGACAGAAAAAGAAATTGCATTCTATTGATTTGTAATAAGTGATAAGTAGAACAGCAGCTAGCAGAATCTGCACAAACATTCTGTAAAGTGAGCAGTTGAAGCTGAACAGAGAAATCCCCAAATAAGAAAAGTAGAAAATGTTTTAGATAGATTTTGAAGCAAACGCAGCAGCTGCTCTTGTTTGATCCACAAATCAGCTTTTGACAAAGCCAAGACTGAAATGGCTATGCTAGCCTCGGAAATATTCCAGTTCACTCATACTTGAATTCTTGGCACACTCTCTGAAGCCATAAGATTCGCTGGAGATACCAGACAGTATCTGCTGGCAAGTCCTTGTGTCCCACCTACAGAAGAAATCCCATAAATGAAGGAGACGTATAACTCCTCCCACTGTCCAGACAGTTAGGTGAAATGATTCCCAAGAACATCTATTCCAGATGTGGTACAAAATACAGCAGAACTCCTGTCCCTGTACGACTCTGGTCAATCACATAATAACCAACAGGTGCTTAGAACACATCAACATACATAATTTTCAGCAGAATAAAAAAAGACCTCTGCATACCCTGAACCTTGACTACAAAGCATGCTCATTTTCTGAAAATGGCTCCTTGTTTCAGGACAGCTAAAAATTAAGGACAGGAAGAAGATGTCCCTCATCTGAACACCAAGGGGTCCTTTAGCTGTCCATAGCAGTCTGCAGTACATCCAGCACAGGGAGCAGCTGCTGTAATTACAGCTAAGGGAGAAGGCGACAAGGAAGGAGGTCATTGTCTAAAAGCATAAATACATTTGAAAAAGAGAACTTTTTATTTTATTTTTTAAATGAGCTCACTGAGACTCATTTCACAGCTTGTTCAGGCTGGGGCACAATGAGGAATGAGAGTGAGTTGACCAGGACAGGGTGAAGGAGGCAGCATGGCTAAGGTGGAGAGAGAGGCACTCCTGTGAGGTCTGTGTTCAGCTGCTGCCACTAAGCAAATAAAACATTGCTGCTCGTCCCATTTTATGCTGATGCACAGAACCCAAAGAGTTTTCAATCTCATCATGTGGTTACATCACAGACAGTTTTCACTGGAATACTATTTTTCATGGAAACAGTCTTCATTCCAAAAATTTTTGGTCCTGCGGTGTTAAGGAAACAAGTTGCAAGTCTTTAGAGGGGCTTAGAAAAAGGGAAGTTACTTCTTGGATGAGACCATTTAACTCATTTATCAATTCCTCTGAGTTGATTACTTCACAGAAAGGTATTAGTTCTACACAGAGAAATCGTATTTCTCCATGTGAGTATAAATTAAAAGATCATATAAAGGAAACATGTAAAACCAAATAGCTTTCTGGAAGAAACCCTGAATGGGATTCTGAAGACTAAGTTTCTCCTAGTGACACATAAACATGGAATACGTGAAACTGTTCTTAGCTGGATGTACTACTCAGAGAAATACATAGTCAGAGCAGTTATCCGTAGCTCAGACTCCAGCTGAAGGGGCATAGTGTGTCTGCTTTTGAGCACAACAGCTCAGGCCTGCACCAAAAAGTATGAGAGAATCTAGAATAAAAAGCAAGAAAAATTATCATAAGATATCTGAATTGAGTCTAGAAAATAAATAATGGTTTTCCAATACACAAGACAGAACTACCATGAAGAAAAAAGTTCTCTACATCAAGGTTATGCCAGACAGAATAAACCCCTGGGAACTAAAAGTATGCCCCAAAAAACCTAAATGAAGCGTTCCAACAAGCTTTTGTCACAAACGAATCATTAATTACAGGAGCAAAGCGTGCAGAGAGGTTCTGATTCCTACCTCACCAGCACGTTTTAAGAACAAGGAGGACAAACACCTCTCAGGAGTGGTTCGGATTCAGCTGACCTTGCTTTGAAGCACAAGGAATAGCACAGACAACTCTCTGGGCTCCATCCAGACCTTCTCTGTAGGTTTCCATGTCCTCATGTATGCCTGTGCTTCACTCTCAGTACAGACAAAATGGGGATAATGATGTAAAATGTCCAGAGCTCCACTGACAAAAAGCCCACTATTTCAGATTCTGGATGAGGGGGTCACACCCAAATAGCAGAACAGTTAGAAGCCTACAAGAAAACTCAAACTGTTGAAATAATCATCATCTCTGACAGCAGACACCTTCCCTGAGGCTAAGAGTGAAGAAATGTAATGACTAAAATTTTTGTTATCATGAAATTATAATCGTCCTGCAATACAACCTGTCTCTAGAAAGTGTTGCACTCTGACACTCACATGTAAAGTTAACACAAAAAAAGAATGAGCACACATTCCAGTGAAAATCTGAGCATACACAGAGCAAAAACTGAACATACACCTGTCCTAGCTTCCATATGTGGCACATACCATTCTGTGAGGACATAGAGATTATTACATGCCCAAACATTCTGTTTGAATTCCTCACAATACTGTTTCATATATTTCAGCTGGAAAAAACCTAACAGAATTCATCACTTAATCCCTTGAATACACACATGTCACTTTTGATCACACATTGGGGAGGGTGCTCAGACTGAGGACAGCTGGCACAAAATGACACTGTTTGAAATTAACCTTCCACAATTCAATGCAGTTGCATGTAAAATCTCTCAAATGCACTTGCACCTTCACAGAGCAGCAAAGCCCGGTTGCAAAAGAACGTCCCTTTTCCTGCCCTAATGAGGATTTGCCATCATTGAACAAAATGTCCAGGAAGAGCTGTGTTAGGAATCGTTTTGTCAAGGTTAATAAATAGATAAAATGTCAAGTACATTGTCATTTTCATAACATTTCCAGAAACTATTAAGGAAAGTAGTACACTGTCATGAAAAAAAAAAAAAAAGTGCATTCTGGCAATTCAATTTTAGATCTAAACTATCACAGAAAGTCATACAAAGTTTCTCCAAAGTATAATTAAAGAAACAATCGTGCTTTCGGACATGGTGAGACTTGAAAAATGTAGGGCTTATTTTTACTGATAAAAGAACAAGCAGTGCAAAAATAGGTGCCCTCTTTCTAGAATGTGTCAGACAGTTATGACAGAAATCCCATTAATAAAATTCCCTTGTGCATGACTCATTCTTACTTGCCATTTATAAAAAGAACTCAGATTTTATGTACCTTTAATTATCATCTTCCAAGAAAAAGCCATTTGCCAACAACAGCAAAACAAATTAATATTTCACATTAACACACAAAATGGAACACTCATAGAGAACTTGCTAAATACCTAGCAAAAAACCTGGAAAGCAAAGACATGGAAACACAGGGCAACTAGCAATACCTATCCCGCAAAATGTAATAAGGTGCAATAAAGGAGTTAAAAATCAGTCTAATTTGGTAACACAAATAAATATTTTGGTATCTTTGTGACAAAATGATAAATGTAAAGTTTTGTAGGAACTTAAGACATTTACATTCTTTACTGTGTTATGATTTTTTTCAGACTTTAAAGGCTATTTTTAAGCCTAGAAAATAATCCTGAGTTTAGAGTATGTTATAATATACTTAAAATTTGCTGCAAATTATAGATACACACTTTCAACATCACCACACTTTAACATGGCTTTTATCTGGCAGAAGAACAAAAGCAGAAACGTTCTACTTTACACAAATGATGAGCTAGAAAACAATACTGCAATACTAGTAAACGAACTGTAATTGCTTCAATTCCCTCCTTAGTTTTTACTCCACTACAAACGTTACAATGTCAGAGACCTCAGGGATATTTCCTGCTTAAGCAAATGATCAAATTATTTCTAGTCTTAGTTTGAAAGATATCAGGTGAGTACATTTGTCATTTAAATGTAATAATAATTACTAAAATACATTTTCAAAATACATGATGTTTTAGTTTATAAATTAGCATAAACATGAAATTATTTCCATTTGGTTTACACCACAACAGCTTGTATCTACAGTAGTCATTCACCCAGCAAAACAAGAAGTACTCTTAAAAGAAGAAAAATGTTAAGTGATGCACATATACTCTCTAAATATCTCACAACAAGACAATAATCAACATGAAGTCAATACAATCTACTTAACTCCACTACAGGAATATATCTTTGTTCTCCAAAGTAAGATAACCAAAGAACTTAAACACTAAGTGTTAAAAAAATTCCTAAGTTTAAATATACAAAGGAACTGCAATAAAGTATTTGAAACAGATTTTCTGCTATGAAATACATTAGTATTCTAATTAGTATTACTTAATTTTAACTCATTTGGTATTTAGGTTTACAAGTAAAATTTTATACCTTAAGTAATCCTACTTTCAGTACATGTCCACTGATGAACAGCATCCTGAGCATGACATAGGCTCCTTTCAGTCATGATTATTAAAAATTAAAAAGAGAGAAACAACTAATAATATATATGTTCTAATAAATGTTACTATTACTTGGTATTAGATTAACAATAATAATAATGTTATTATTACGTGGTATCAGATTTTAGCTAAGATCTCATTATTCTGTACAGTTCCATGTTTAATAACCTTGTTGCTATCAGTTTTCAACCACTTTTTCCTTCTTATAATCATTAACTAAAAAAATCTCTCCTTTGATTCTACCAAATGCCTTCATAATTCTCTTACCTTCTCAGTCCAAAGAACTGAAAGAGATGATGTTAGAGTAACTTAGAACTAACATTTAGCTTGCTGAAAAGTGCGGGTTGAACAAAATATGTAACAGTGACTCGGAAAGCATTGTTAAAATTAACACATTTGGTACAGAACAGAAAACTAGAAAGCAGATCGATCTACCAGAATTATAAATAAGTGAAATGGATCACATCAGTCATTAGCATAGATAACTGATGTCCTTCATAGTCAAAATGAGAGAAAAAGCATAAAAACTAAAGGGTGAAAAGTGAAAATCTATTATTTAAGGAGCTGTGAAAAGTAATACAGTGCAGCATTTCTCAACTGTTTGGCTGCATTCCCAGGGAACTCATGAGGAATGGGAAGTGTCATTACAGTCTAAAACAGAAACCCTTTCCTCATAGGCTACCCTGTAACAGCAAGGGCTGGCACATGGCACTGGAAATATTTGATACTTTAGATCACCTGGTAGGAAAGTGACAGTGTGATGCCTACTGAGTTATGAGACTTCAGCAGCTCACAATCCAGATGTAGATCAGTGAGGTGGCCCACCAGACTACTGGCAGATTTCACTAGTCAAATAGTGAAAGCAAACAAAATCTTCCTCTTTATATTGCCCCCTCAGCAACTTGACCTAGCTGAAGATGTCCCTGCTCATTGCAGGGGGAGTTGGACTAAATGACCTTTAAAGGTCCCCTTCCAACCGAAACTCTTCTATGATTCTGTATTTCTGCTACACCTCTCAAAGGGCAAATATTTCAGAATAAATGTTGTATGACAAAACAGAGGTAAGAAACAATAATCTAAACATGCCAATATTAACACAGTCTACTATCCCAGATATTACAAAATCAGGAATCACAGAAACACAGAATGGTTGAGGTTGGAAGGAACCGCTCGATGTCAGCTTGTCCAACCTTCCTGCTCAAGCAGGACCACCTAAAGCCTGCCTGATGAACTGCAGCATTATTGCCTAAGAAAACAATATAAACTTTTTATATTGCCAGCTGTGCAGTGGCAAGTCTATTGTTGATATTATCAATGCCATCTTTCTAAAAAAATAAACAAAACAAAACAATCAAACAAAAAAAAGACCAGTGCCCCAGGATTTTTCTTCATTCAACATGCCATAGAATGGATTTAGACGTGCTCCTGGAAAGCAAATCCACTTGAAGTAAATTATTACACCCAATTTCCACCTGTAGAACTGTGCAATGACAGTCATTGGGAGTTCTCAGTGCTTGTCCCTGTATAAACAGTAATATAAGACTTGCATTCCCTTTTAGAATGCCATGTGTGCTTGGTTTTGGTCTGCAAATTTATCTGAATGGAAAAATGAGTTGTTAGTGGATGTTTTTTAACTTGCATTCTGGATATCCAGCAGCCTACATGCGAAAGTACGGAACAAATGGCAAGTGATCATCTCGGATCTTCAGAAAACATCTGGCCTGTGTACTGGGAAAAGCCACAATGCAAACGTAATTCACTTCTGATCCATGGTGCAAAAGGAAATGCAAGAAGCATGTATTCTCCATGAACAGTCAGGAAATAAGGATAACTGCAAACCAGTGACATTTGTAATAAGGTATCAAAAGATAATGTGAATCAATTTTAGGTACATGTATGTGCATTGTTGATTTGCATAATTGGCTGCATATTTTCCATTTGACAGCACTTTTCATGACTATGCAACTGACTTCTCATTAACTTGATGGATTGCAAAGACTTGTATGTTTGCTGACAACAATTATGTGATAATCTGGGAATACTAAATATCACAGTAGAAAAACACCATACATCTGCAGACTCCTAGGACATATAATCGTATTGCAATTGAATGATAGTTCTTAACGGCCACAGTTTTATGACCAAACAACTTGAGATTATTTTTAGAAGTAACCCCTGGATAAGAACCCTTTTGAACAAAATCACTACACATACACAAATGATTCTCTTACTGTCCCACTGACCAATGGGACAAGTTATATTCAAAGTTAAGGTTCTTATACAACCAGCTGAACCAGTGATATAGTAACGACCTAAGCAAAGACAGCGTTCCCCAAATTGCATGCCTTTGCAAAATATATTTCTTAGATCATTTCAGTAAAGTCAGTGAGGTGATAGAGAGAGTAGACATTTTTTGAAAAAAGCCTTGAAACTCCTTCAAAAGGAAAGCAGATTCTTACTGTAGTTCTGTGGAACAAGTTCTGGATTCTTCGGTGTTTTGAATTTAAAAGACACATCTCCAATAGTGACAGTATCACCTAAAATAAAGAAAATAAGCCTTTTAGTTCTTACATACTTAGATACTTTTAAGTATTTAAGGTTCTTAAAATTTAAATCATAGGCCTGCTGTGGTGAGGCTGACTACATGTTCACAAAGCAGCCTCTAATGTGTTTGTGTTTACTAATTAGGCTCAGCTGCTTTTTAGTAGATCAGGTACCTGGACAATTCACATTTAATTAATATTACTTTTTCCTGTTTTTTCTTTTATTGCTGCTGTTACAACCTTAAACTGTTGGGAGCTATGGAAATCAAGCCCAGTGTAGAACCCCATTCCAGCTACCACTGTTGATTTACTGAAATTAAAACTATAGCACATTTGCCTGTAGAACTATCAGTGAGAAACAGTTGTAGGTGTGATGATTTTCCTGAGTTTTCAAGCAGCCTGGAACGGCATCCACTGGAGGTACAAAACAATATATTCATGCCAGTGAGCCGTTCCTGCAGTCCCTGACTATATGGCTGCAGAACCTGGCACCTTTCCAAAGTTTGAGTGGTCTCAAGCACTTCTTGCTCTGGATTTCAACAAACCTAAAGCATCTGGCCATTTTACTTAACGGTCTCTTCACTAGGACTTGCCTGTCTTATCTAGCTTTCTGCAACTACATGCTTGAATTAAATTGCAGGGCACACCCTGTGCACTTTCTCATGGAAATCAAAAGTGAAATCTAGTTTGCAGTCAGGAAACGGGGCAAGCACCAACGCAGCAGTGGTCACACTGAAAAACAGCACAACATCCAAAACCCAGGAAAATTAGGTTTAGACTAGTAACAAACCCAAAGTTTATTTTCTTTCAAGAGCCTGAGCCCCACAAATGAGTTCACAAGTATTAGAACCATGAAACTAAGATGACTCTAGTAAAATGACGTTTTTCCCTTTACTGTTGCTAAAGATAACACCACCTCCACTGCACTGCAGTGCATGCATGAGGATAGAGAGGATTACTGGAGTAAGATTGCTGCACAGGGGTATAGTTTTGCTGCAGCACTCTGATTACACCTCCTTTCCATGCACTGAGGCCAAGTTTTGGAACTGTCTCTTGTGTATGTGCTTTTCTCAGAAGTGAGATGTAGAAAGTACAGAGCCCACAAACAAGATCAAACAAGGATCCAATCCTCTTGTAGGTCTGCCCCTTGTCCTATTCCATCCAAGAGGACCCAATCTACAGTTGCCTATCTCCAGCATCATGAAAGAAGTCAAACATTTGGAAGACCAATGCTGGAACCAAGAAGGGAGATGCTGGAGAAGCAGCTTACTCAAATTAAGAGACAACTAAAACTCCTCCCACACATGCAGTAGTTCTCCTTTCAGTCAGCCATGACTCTAGCTTTGCACTCAAATGCTGTATTCTTCCAGCATACCCAGATGTTACTGCTCATCTCACAGGACTGAGAATCCCCAGGTTATGACTACATTTATAACAGCAAGAGTAGAATCACCTACAGTAACAAACAAGAAGCAGTGAAGAAAGGATTATAGCTGATTTCCTCCTAAATTGAAGGGCTTGACTACCATGCAGAGACTGGGATTCACAGCCTGACATACATGCCTGCACATGGGTCTTTCTATTGCTTCTGGAGCTAAATAATCAGCCCTCCATTTTTCCCTAAAATATTGGCAAAAGATAGTAAGCTGGTGATTGTTCCCACATTTTATGCAACAATACAATTGGAGCAATACAGTGTTCCAATAGCTTGCCAGAAAGCGGGACATAGGCAACAGCAGCACTGCCATATACAAGGTGGACAAGGATTCATTCCTGGTTTTAAGGGCAAGCAGAACCAAGCAGTTCCCACTCACCATGCTAGAGCTAAGCACCCTTCTTTGATTGTGAAAGAGTCCAGAAGTGGAATGGTTCCAAACAGAGCTGGGCTAAGCTAAAAGTTAGGCAGCTGTCTAGCTCCTTTTCTGGCCCCTTCTGAATTTTCATTTCAAATGCACCAAAGAGTACTGCGCCCTCTCCAGCCTGAAGCCTTCAAACGCAGTCCAAAAGAAAGTCCTACAATAGCTTAGAGCCCTGGTGCTGATTCTGGGAGCTCTTACATAAATTAAAGTCACTGAACAACAGACACAAGCACTGCAGGGACTAAAATCTAGTCTTCGGCTATCCCAGTGTTTTGCCCATTTCTTTAAGTTTTAAAGTAAGGAAAACTATTTTACTGACTAAGTATCATCTCCCTTTCCCTTTCTTCTACTGCAGTTCCAAGCTCACTCTTTCTCACTGGGGAACAGCTAATGGGGATCATGACAAGTCAACAACATTTTTACCACCACACCTTTTTAATCTGGGCCACCCATGGTGATGAGATGAGGGGAAGCCATATGAAGAGTGGCTGACATCACCTGGCTTGTTCAGCCTGGAGAAGAGGAGACTGAGAGGAGAGCTCATTGCAGTCTGCAGCTTCCTCATGAGGGGAAGGGCAGGGGAAGGGACTGATCTCTTCTCTCTGGTGAACAGGGAGGCATGAAGCTGTGTCAGGGGAGATTTAGGAAAAGACACTTCACCCAGAGTATGCTTGGGCTCTGGAATAGGCTCCCCAGGGAAGTGGTCACAGCCTGACAGAACTCAAGAAGTGTTTGGATAACGCTCTCAAGCACGTGGTGTGATTCTTGGGGCACGTTCCTGTGCAGGGCCAAGAGTTGATGATCCTTGTGGGTCCCTTCCAGCTCAGGATATTCTATTAATCTATGGTTCTATGAAAATGCCTCCAAGTTGATGAAAACACCCTAGGAGCCCACTGCTTCCTGCACAAGTTGACATCTCTCTCAGTAGCTCAGCCTGGAACAACTTCAGCATTCTAAAAAGAGCAGGTTGTCTTACATATCCCAAAGAAATTAGTGACAGGTTATTTTCTCTGAATTCCCCAGCCAACATGCAATGAGACAAGAGTATATGATTAATTAGGTCCTAGCTGAAGTCACCTCAGCTCAATAGTAAATACTATTTCACACATACAAAGTCTTCCAAAACCCAGTAGGGCCAAGATGCCAAAACAAGATGATGTCAGACTTCTTCAGTACACTGGGATGATGATATCATCTATAGGATAGAATTCCAATTATCCAGTTTATTAGCACAGTACTGAAAAGCCTTAGCTGATTTCCTGCACTCCCTTAAAAAAAAAAAATCAAAACTGAGTTTGGTCTAGGTGAAAAAAAGGAAAATGCATCACTTCTGGTGGTATTTATGTCAGTCCATAACATGCTAACCCTTGATCAACACATCTAACCATGTTCAAAAATCCCACAAATATTCCAGACATCAATGGACCCTACAAGCTTTCATGAAAAATGGGCTGGGAGAGAACTATATGTAAGATGTGGTGAGAGCTGAGCACACAGTCAGGGTATTCAGCTTTTAATAGGTTTGTTGCTGCCTGGAGACAAATGTTGTCTCCAGCTTGCATCTGTCCAAAAAGCAAAAATATTAGCAGTGTTTAATAGAACCTTAAGCAATAATAAACCAAGACAGCACAGTCCATTTTCCTAGCTAAATGAGCACAGGGAGGATTAGCCCACTAATCTTATCACACACTTCCACCTGGGCTATATTTTCTTGTCTCAATTTGTTTCTTCTGTACTTGTTTAAAAACTCATGTTTGGTTACTCCATTTCCAAACCCTTTGAACAGGGATGTCATTCCAGACAGGCTCTTTCCAGTGTTTCACCAGCTGGCAAGGAACTGATAACAGCCTGCTTGGTAAAATGGTGGTGTTCAATCAGCAAAACCCATAATTTGAGCACATGTATCCCAAACTGTTTGACTATATGGCAAATTATGGAACAGCCCACATATATTCCAACCCATCCCACAAGCTACTACCACACTACTGCGGACAAGAGCTATACCCACAGGATTTTGTGATGGCGAATCTGTAGGCTGTATCAGGCTTGCTTGGGCAAGCAGTGAAGATGTGCTTCTACTTTCTTGTCTCCCACAGAGAAAACCGTAGTCTTAGATACCACAGTCTTTGGGGGAAACTGTGGGATACAAGCAGTGCATAATGTACACAAAGAAACATGGCTGCTGAAACAAAACAAGAGCCACCTAAGCCAGAATCCAAAAGGTAAAGGGGATATCCCATTCACAGGGCAGACAGGATACAGACACAGCAGGTCTTTTGAGAGTCTACGCAATAGGGGTCAAAAATTGGCAGCACATGAAGATCGAAACCTAGTAACAGGATCCTGAAGAGACTCTCTGAAAAAAAAAGGAGATATGAAAACAGCCTCAATACATGCAATGAGCTCTTTCAACTGCATCTGGAAAAGACAGGTGTGAATTGCACCTCTGGCAATATGGAAATTCAGACATGGACATATAGCTACCCAGCAATTGCAGAGCACTGAATTATATGCTCTCTTCTTTAGACCTACATTTTAGACAGAAACAATGTTATTATCTGTATCTGCTTTTTACAGTAACTGAGAAGGGCTCTTTAGGTGAGCAGGCCTATTTCTTCCACTCAGTCTGACTAGAAAGGCAGCACCTCCACCTCCAAGCCCCTGAGCTGCAGAGGAGGCAGCCAGAGCCTGGGAAGGCACTTCGGCAGGGCACCCCCGCATGAATAGCGTGTGCTTTTTTCTCCCCCAGCATCTCCTACTCACTGTTGGCCAATACAGAATAGTCAGTTTGATGGACCTTTGTTCTGACCCACTGTGGGTGATGTGATGCTACAATCTCAGAAGGCTTCCTGAACATGCAATCTTACTGTGCACTTGGCACGTTTGACTGGTCTTAAAAGCTAGTATCACACCAACTATCCCTCCTGACCTCTCCACCTCCCAAGAAAAGACTATTCCCTAATCCTACTATTTAATCCTGTATGCTGCAAAGAAAAAGCCACTGCTGTTTAAATTATTTACAGCAACACTGGTCACATATAAACAGATTGCATATCAACCACACATTAAGAACTTACAAAGTAGAAAGAAGTTTTATTCTACTTGCCATTTTTCTGGTAAAATAACACATTAATTTAAAAAAAATGAAATCAATACATTTTAAAATGCTATTTTTAAATAAAGAAATTAAGAAAGCCTACTGTAAAAGAAAACAACCTGAAAAGATCTATAAATGTATTTAGTTTTTTGAGTACACAACACAAACAGTTTCAATCTCATGTGTAAATCATATTTGTATTACCTGTGTTTTTATAAGGCACAACAATGAAGCTTCAGGAACATTATGTTTTCAAGTTGCTGAATTTATTGCCTTTTGGCCCCTTTAGTACTGAAAATAGGTGAGATTAACACACTCTCCTTAGTATATTACACATTCACTTGTATACAGACCATCCACCTGCTTTTCAAGAACTTGCAACAGCAAGGGCATATTAAAACTGTGAAGGTGCTAAGCTCTGCTAATATTAATTTTTGTGTGATAAAATCACTCCTGTTAAAGGAAAGTCTGAAATCTATATTATACTCAAATGTATATTTCCAGGTCTTAATTTCATTCTAAAGTGAAGGAGAGAAAAAAATATTATGCTTTGAAATGTTATTTTTCCAGCACATTTCCATAAAGAAACAGACAAGAGTGTCAGCCTTTACTAACTCTTGAAGAGCTGACTTATTTTGAAGAAACAGAAATGATACTTTCCAGTTTTTTTCTTTTTCCTTAACTTTTCCAAATATATAATTCAGGGGAGGGAAAAAAAAAGGC
Organism: Aleadryas rufinucha; assembly: GCA_013397815.1. Lineage (NCBI taxonomy): Eukaryota > Metazoa > Chordata > Aves > Passeriformes > Aleadryas > Aleadryas rufinucha. Next base: position 155,344 of record VZTH01018447.1, on the reverse strand, counting down.
AGCCCTATAACTTACTTCTTTTTCACATTTCATAGCAGCTATTACTGGCCATCTTTATGGCTGCAAATATTACATTCATTGAGCAACACTGTCACCTATTCTTCACCTCATATCAGTATTGGAAAACTCCCAACATGAATATGGGGGACAGAAACCTATTCCCTGCACTCACAAGGTTTAGGTTTGTTCCTTGACCATCAGTGCCTTCACACACAGATGGTGGTGGAGCTCAGCTCCTCTCAACAGGCCACTGCAGTCTGACAGCTGCTGCTGACTGAAATAGATGAATGTTTACACAACAAAACCCATCTCTAAGCTAAGCAAAAAAAATGCACTAAAGTTGTGGTTTTTTATGGGTGAAAGGAAGTCCTTCTGTCTAAAAAACCAAAATAATTGCTTCAAACATAGAATCTGAATATCATTCAATTTCTACACAACATTCTTTTTAGACCTTCTATTCTTTTAATTTTCAGGTTTGAAGCCATCACTAGATTTTCCAGTTGTCTACTCTGGGCTGGCTAATGAATGTCTTTACAGGTTACAGTCCAAGGCGTCAGGAACCCAAAATCTTGGTAATTACTCCAGGAAGAGAACATTTTCATTCATTTTTCTGCATTAGGAAAAGATCAGCAACATGAACATGGGATCCTACCTGACACTGATCTCTGCTCCCTGGTGACCAGTGAAAAGACTCGGGGAAATAGCCTGAAGCTGTGTCAGGGGAGATTTAGACTGGATATTAGGCAATATCCACCAGAGGGTGGTTTTTCACCCAGAGGGTGGCTGAACCCTGGAACAGGCTTGCCAGGGAAGTGGTCACAGCACCAAGGCTGACAGAGCTCAAGTAACATTTGGACAACGCTCTCAGGCACACAATGTGACTCTTGGGACGTCCTGCACAGGGCCAGGAAGTGGACTTGATGATCCTTGGAGGTCCCTTCCAACTCAGCACATTCTATGATTCTATGATCCAGCCATGCAGGAAGCATATACAACATTTACTTAGCAAGACCTGTTATTTGTTTGGGCCAATATCCTGAAAGTAGGGAGTCTGATAATGCTCAATTACAAAAGTCTTACGAGGTGAAAAGTCAATTTTAAATGTTTACCACCATGATGATCTTACACAGACTCGATAAATTTCAGAATATCTCTTCATAATACATTTGCCATGTGAAAGAGGCATGAAGCTGCCCATTTCATCAAATATCAAAACACCTCAGAAACACTGGTCTTCAACCTCAACATCAGTTTACCACCAAGATGAGATCTGATGAGCTGTGGCTCTGTCTGACTGAATCTCAAAAACCTTCAAGGACGGATGTTCCATAGCCATTCTAGCCAGCCTGTTCCCCCACTGTATTCAACCAGACATCACTGCAATCCCACGGCCTTTTCACCAAAGCTGTTACTCAGCCAGTCTATTCCCAGAAACACTCTAGTCCACTAGCAGATCATCATACTTCTTAAACTTTCTGAGGTTTCTGTTGTCCCAGTCTGTGGATGATGAAAAGCTTTCAGCAGAGAAATTTTCCAGCTTTCTGCAGTATTCTGTGAGACTGTAACATTTCGTGGGAGCCCTATCTTTCCCATACAAGCTATTCAAAACAATATTGTGGTTTTCTGTAAACTATTTTGCACCTGCAGCTGTTTGTAGAATTGCTATGATACTGACTAGACAAATATTTTGAAATGGCGGTTGTAGAATTTGACCAATCACCCTAGGAGGTGGGTGACTAGAGGTCCAATGGACTTACACCATGCCAGAGCACTAAGGTATAAAAGAGGTGATAAATAATTAATAAAAAAAGCTTCTTCTCTCTACTTCCTGGACTGAGTCCGTGTTCCTTCTCTCTCTCTCCTTGCGATACAGCAACACCAGTTCTCATGTTTATCAGGGTCCTTCCGGACTAAATGGCTGCACTCTGACAAGATGGTAGGGATTTTGTCCCTACATACTAAATTGCACTTTTATACTCCTGCTGTCTGTCCTTACGTCCACTTTTGTACATTCATATTTTGTGGTTTAGTTCATTGAGAAGTTCCCTGCTTGGCCAAACAGGCCTCCTGCTACTGCAGAATAGTTCATTACTGAGCTGCCATTAAGTTTTCTTTAAAAATTTTTAAGCTCTCCTGTGTACCTTTCATCTTCATGGTTGTTATCCAAAGAATTCTACCTACCGATATCCAGAATAAACAAGAGCTTGCAGTCCTCAAGTCCAGGATCCTAATTCTGCTGCTCACCTTCCCAGCCTTCCTCCAGATGGGCAACTCAGTCATGTTCCAGTCACTGAGATCCAGGCTGCCATCTGTGATCAAACTGGTCACAGCTCTTCCTCACTTGAAAGCAGCAGACAAAGTGAAGAGTTAACCCTGACTCTGGCATCTGTGTTACAAAATTTTTCCCAACACAGCCTAGGAATTACCAAAGTGCACACACAACGCCAGATTGCCCTCCGAGCTGATGTCTGCATGGCTGAAATCCCCCATGAGCATGAAAGCTCGTGAGTGGGAGGTTGCTGCTAGCTGTCTGTAAAAAGCAATATCCACCAGCTCCTCTTAGTCACACGGTAACAGATGCCCACCACATCGCCAGTGCTCCCTTTCAAATCTTCTGTAGCCAGTGCTACTTTTGTGAAAAATCAGCTCAGACTGTTTCAAAACTCTACGAAGATTTCTGAAGTACATTTTGCTCAGTGGAGGAAAATCAGACTATCTGTTCTAAACTGGGCTTAGATAACAAGTACATTAGTATAATTTCAATAATTTATTTCAACTAAAAAGAATCTGCAACTGAAAATCAACAGACTTGTTTCTGAAACTTCACATTTACTGAAAAGTTATCCAAAATTGACAAAACAGCTTTAAAATTAGCTATGGCATTGCCTACAACTATCCTGAGTCCCTGACTATGCCAAGCAGCTACCACTTCAATCTTATGCATTAAACTGGGCACAACTTGTAGAACACATCACCACGTACCAGGCCTGTAACAGTTGTTTAACAGAAAAAATTTAATTTCAAACAACTGGCAAATATTAAAAATCAGAAACTATTTACTGATGTCCAGGCATGGACCAACACTGATGCCCTACAGAAGCTGACCTGTCTGACATTTCACCCCTTTGTTCCAGCTACATCAGCATGTCTAATAAAATACATAATTTTTTTTACCATGAACCTTTTCTTTTCTAAATTTTAGAATAATTTTAAATAACCCAGGCCTAACTCTGCAAACTTGCAGACAACTGGCTTTGAAAATTCCCATCTCCATTTGCTGCCTTCTCAGTTGTGCTGACGCAACATAAGGCCTCCCCATAAATCAAATCCCTGGAATCATTTCAGTCACCACAATGCAGCCCCCTAAGTACAATTATGGAGGCAATGAGCAATTATAGGAATGTCATGAGAAGGAAGAAAAAAATGAAGTCTCTTAAATAGGTTTTCCCAATGAAAAAAAAAATTGTCAGAACCACACTCACAGCTGTCAACATGTGAACTTCAACAAAGTTAATGACACAGGTAAAATCGGAAAAGGCAGTGCGCCAGCAAGCATTTACACCCATCATCAACTAGTTCTTTAGTCTTTGGACAGTGACAAACCCAGAAAAAAACCACAACACACAGTCAAATTCACAGTCTTCCTTCAGATTATCAATTTTTACCACAATCATTTAGATCCTGTACACTGATGATGAACATTATAAGATTCTGAAGAGTGACAGTTTTTACAAGTGACTATGTTTTACTCAGCAGATACACTTGTATGTACTACTGAGATCTTTTAGGCTTTAAACACAAGTTTGGTTAAGAACTGGAATTGACCAAAAATTTAATATCTGGAAAGCAGAGGAGGTGAACCTGGACAGGCAGTGCTGCAGAAAACAGCAAATGTAGCTAGTATATATTTTGGTCTACAAGTGACAAAGCGTAAGTTATTTTATGTACACTGAGCAGCAAAGCACACAAGAGACCTTCCTTTGCTTGTACTATCTGACTGGCAATGGTTTTTATTTTTGCAGCTCTTCAGTTTACATCTAATTCAGCATTTGTTCCCTCTAATCCCTTAAGGCAACTCTAATATTGTGTATTCTGTCAGCTTTTTAAAAAATATTCGTATTACATACAGATTAAAATAATTAAATAACAATGAACTGAGTTACGTAGAACTTCACTTTGTTTAGCTCATACTACATTTAAAATAATTCATCACAAGTAACTCTACAGTCTACAAAAACTTCGTACTTTTCAGTCTTTTAGAAGGAAACATGAAACCTGCATTAAAAATTATTCTGACAGTCAGCCTTCTACAACATTTGCTACTATAAATTGTTTCCCTCACCAATTAAGTTGTGCAAACCCAAACCCTTCCTAGATATTCCCATCACCCTTTTGTCATGGAGTCTCTTTCACTTTTGAGACTTCTCTTAAGCTTTATCACTTGATAGCTTTAGCGATTCATCCACAGCCCCCAGTGAACCAGCAAGCCATATTCACTTTGCAAAGACTCAGCTGAAAAGCTAAGCAGGGCTTCTTCACATGCAACAGCACAAAATCAGGCAACACTTTCTCCCTTACACTTAAAAGGTACCAGGACAGACAGTAAATCCAACCTGGCAGGGATGTCACATCCAGATTACTGGGTACACAACAGTTTGCTGTTTAGTTGACTCTTAACAGCTTCCAGCCTTTTAAGATACATTTTGTTTAGTTATGAAAGAGACATGCAACCTCAACAGCACTTATAACAAGAACTGCAGTTACAGCAGCTGCACAGAAATAGCAAAAACATATATGCTACAAAAAATTTCAGACCAGATCATCCTTCATAACTTCAGTATCCGCAAAGAAACGCTAGGGTCTGCAAGAGACATGCAAACACTTTAAAAATTAATTTAAAAAACACCCACAAAACAAAACAGGAAAAAACCCAGTATTCTTAATATCAAATTCAATGTCCCAAATTCACAGAAACACAGGAAGCACTATAAAGAACAAGATGTCTCACGTGTCGGGAGGGCAAATATCCCTAATATAATTTACAAGATTCTCTAGAGCTTTGAGACTTTAATCTTTCTACCAAAACTCTTACCATCACTGACTGTAGCCAAGAACACTCCTATTACTCACATACATACAGAGTATTCACAAACATTGCTGAGTTAAACTCAGTTGCATTCCACAGCACATTTAAAGTGATGAAATACTTTTAGCAATGCTGCATTTGCTACCGTTTTATGCTGCCAAATTTCTTTTTGTTCTTAAGGTTACTTATCCCAACAAAAGGCTGGAAAGTGCTGAGCTACCTTCTTCAGGTGTTTTACTTACTTCATTGTTAACTTGTTCACTTTCACTCTAATTTGTTTGATGCTAAATAACTCTAGTCTTTTAGTATTTTGCACAAATATTACCTATTCACAAGTTCTTGAAGGAATTTTATAGCTATCAATTCCTCAAAGACCTCCTTTCTTGAGTACCTTTTCAGAAACTAAACAAAGAAATGAACTGATCAACTAACAAACAGACTAAAGAATATTAAAATGGAGAGAAATGGGATTAAAGGGGTGTAATTAAGAGCTTGAGCAAGTACTCCACCATCAGAATCACTTGCAAATCACTACTCATCACTCGCTCTGTACTTAGGAGCTTTGCTGCTTTTGGCATTCATCCTGAAAAGCGTCAGTCACCACATATGTCACCCTTTCCAAACGCCACTTCTGCTCTGCACAGGCCTGTCACCTGTCTCAAAGGTCACCAGAGGATATTCCAGGGCAGTTCAGGTCATCCTTCATGCCATCTGCAGGCTCAAGGTCAACCCTCTATCTCATTACCATATGCTGCCGGCACACTCAGACACGCACCAGCCTTGGCAGCCCCTGACACAAACACTGAGGCTCTGCCTCAGCAGAAAGAGGAAGCCATGTGATGCAGGAACAGAAAGCACGGGAAGATGCGATAGCCACTCTGCAGAGCACAGTGGTTCTCACAGGCACGGGTTGCAGGGCTGCCCCTTGCTTCACTGTGGGTGAAGCACTTGGACCAGAAGCTATCATGAGCCACGGTAAGCGTCCCTGCAAGCCTGTGACTGGACTCTGCCCTTTCCCCTCATGCCAGGTTGGAGAAGAGCTCTGAGATCAGTCAGTCCAACCTATGACCAAACACCACCATGTCAACTAAACCATGGCACCAAGTGCCACATCCAGTCATTCCTTAAACACCTCCCGGGATGGTGACTCCACCACCTCCCTGGGAAGTCCATTCCAATACTTAATCACCCTTTCTGTGAATAAATCCTTCCTAAAGTCCAACCTACACCTCCCCTGATGCAGCTTGAGGCTATGTCTTCTTATCCTGTCACTTGTTACCTGGGAGAAGAACCCGACCACCCTCCTTTCAGGGAGTTGTAGAGAGTGATAAGGTCCCCGCCTTGAGCCTCCTTTTCTCCAGGCTGAGCAGCCCCAGCGCCCTCAGACGCTCCTCACGGGACCTGCACTCTGGACCCTTCGCCAGCTCCGCTGCCCTTCTCCGGACCCCCGGCACCCACGAGTATGAGACACACGGGCGGCAGCACAGCCTGGACAAACCCGCAGCCCACAAGGCGGTACCTGCCTGCAGGCCTCCCCACGGCCCGGTGACAGCGCTGGGGGCTGTGGCCGGGGCAGGGGCAGCCGGGGGAGGCTGCGGGAGCCGAGACACCTGGGGGCCCGGGGTGGGTTACCTGAGCTGTGCAGCGCCCTGACTTCGGAGCGGCCGCACCGCGCCGCGGCCGCGCCGCCGCCCACCACCTGCCGCAGGAGCAGGCGGACCCTGCGCGCAGCGGGACCCCCGGCCCCGGCGCCCAGGCACAGCACCCGCGACGGCATGGAGACCGCGGGGACACGGGGAGAGCCAGAGCAGAGATACCGGGAGCGCCGCGGCCGGGCCCAGCGCGGGGGAAGGGAAGCGCCGCCGCACAAAGTCCCACCGGAAACCAGGGCCAGGCGGGCGCGGGCCGGTGCCGCGGGGTGCGGGGACCTGCCGGAGCGGGGCTATGGCCTCACACCCCGGGGCCTTCCGTGGGAAGGGTGCGGGGTGAGCTGCGAGGACAGCGTGTTTTCTTTTTATATGAGGGGGGCTGAACTCCACGGCTGGAAACGTTTGATACAGCCTGGAGAGCCAGGCGCGGGCAGCGGTGCCGAGGCAGATTCGTGCGCCGAAGGTGTTTCCTACCTCTGATCTCTCAAATGCTGCTGCGTTCATGGGCCCTCCTGCCCCAGTGCCGCCCCTCGCCTGCGTTCTCGAGATTCAGTCATTTCGTACTTCAGGAGGAATTTGAGTTACTCCGGAGTGACGTTTGGCTTAGATGTGAGATTTTTGTAAAAGGTCATGTTGCAGAAATAGATTTCAAAACTGGCTTATTCCAGCTAAAGGTAATGCTCTTGGATTTATGTAAAATCTCAGGGGTAAAATTTCGAATAATTTGTGAAAGACTGAAGCTTTCACGAGAACTAAGCCTAATTCCTAGGAAAATCCAGTTGAGACTTGGATCTCAGCACCAGTAGAAAGACGGTGAGGGACCTTTGTAGAAGTAGAAGCCAGAGTTGAAGCCACCACCTTTATCAGCTGTACTTCGGGTTTTGGGTGTCTCAGCCGGGAGGATTTTGCTCCCGTAAATCTCTCCTTTCATGCATGTTTGCAGCATTGAACAATTATCCCAAAGGAAAGTCATTAAAGTGGGAGCTAAGTATCCATTTAAACACAAACAACCTAGAGTTCTAAGCCCCCGTAAGATATTACGAACTGTGAATGTTGGTCTCGTCCTAGATGTTTCTGCAGCTCAGTGTTAGGTGCATTAAACACTTACTAGAGGTGAGATTTCATGATCTTCAGCATTTCCTGTTGGCTAGAGTGTTGGTTGGGTATAATTTCTATTCTTAGTACCTAATATAGGTCTGTGAACCTGTTTTCTGGGTCTAAGGCCGGATAAACTAATTTGAAACATCCTTTTATGGATATTGCCCTAATTTCTTATAAGCTGAAGATCACAAATGCTGGAGGCTAAAGACAGGGTAAGTAACAACAAGGTCTGCTGGAACAGACTGGAAGGCCAGTGAGGCAAAATAACAATGGAATGGTTTACGAATGTATTGTAGCAATCTGGGATTTTAAATTAGAAGACTACATTGTTCCTCTTTGTCATAGCTCTATATAAAAAAAAAAAAACAAAAACCAAACAGATAAGCAAGCGATTAAATGCATCACCTGAATGCTGAATATGGTTTATGCTATGCTGAGAATAAGGAGACATTTCAGTTTTGTACAGATTCACAGTAGTTTTACACTGTGAATGTACAAAGCCTCTTTTTACCTCTGTGCGTATATATATGCACCTGTCAAGCTAAATGCTTTAAATTTCAGCCCTTTCTGAGTCATGTATCTATAAAATGTTTTGCTTTTTAAAGCATTGTCATAAAATTCTAAATTAATCAACTTCTCCAAAACTTCAAATTCAGCCTGGAATTCAGCCTCCAACTTTCCATCTGCAGCAAGAGAAAACTATACGTACTGATTTTCCAACTGTTACTGTGAAAGATATAATGGAAACATTATCTCTGTGCATAATTATAGATATGGTAATTTTGTTGCATATATATGTGTATACACAAACACTTAGATGCACAACTTGGATGTTGCACTGTTTTTAGGCTATACTCTCTGTCCTGACAGCACTCAAAATCTGATGCAATAGTGTGAATATATAGAATCAAGCTTTTTCTTGTGTACATGTGAAATTTTATCTGGCAGTACAATATTAAATTATTGCTTGAGTATGGCATCTGCCTCACTTGCTAATCGTAACTGATGCATGTAGGCTTTACATACCTGATACTCGCTCAATCCTCTCTGTGGAAAGCATGATTCTGTCAGTGGTTGGGTGCTGTCATGAAGTGGAAGGATTTAGCAGTCTGCATCTGGTGTGTTTGTGAAGGCTTTCAGCAAGATTTACAGCACTGGTAACAAACAGTGATTTCATATTTTCATTCTCTGACTTAACAGCACTCTTATTTGGAATGTCAAGTTTCTTAACAAAAATATTTTTCCTTTGATTAAACAGAAAAGAACTTATTCCAGGGAGTGAGACCTCTGAAAGCATCCCTCTGAGTTGACAGTTTCCAGACTATTCTCTCTAGTAGCTGTCAAGTACTTTGCTGTGTAGCTCTAGCTGCAAGACTAAATTAGACACAGGTGCAGACTGTGAAGAACAATGCATCATCTCTGCCTAGTTGTAGTTGGTTCTCCTACACAAGAACAGAGAAGACAGCTGAGATGAAATCCTGGCTTCATCTGAACTTCATAGGAAATCTCCCACTGAATGCGCTGAGGCCTGAGTTTTACTGAAATGGTCTGGCTGAACTACAGTAATAGGAGTAAGTCAGTCTTCATTTACTGTTAAAGCTTTGTGTAGGGGGTAGATTTAACATTAAACTCCTTTGAAACTATGTCCAGAGAATGGGAAGAAACAAAACAGGGAAGTCTCCTAGAATTCATACAATTCCCTAGTGATGTGGGTTCCATCTGGTGATACTAGCAGAGAAAGTCAAGCTATTGATGCAGGCCTTGCTTACCTTTAATGTTTGTGAGATCCAGCACTTACTTCTGTATCATTTCTTTTCAGTTAGGCAAAATTAGTTTCCTTGGAATAAAACTTAGAGTTGTTTTCCCAAATTAGCTGTAGCCACTGATGTCTTGCTTTAGATAGTAGATGTAGATGAGAGTCAGAATTGTTTTCTTCTGTTATGTATCAATTTTGAACAAATATAAGTACTGATTTCCATGGAGCCACTCTAATTCAGTATAATGAGTCCTTGTAATACCAGAAGGTGCTTCTCTTGTATGAAATTGGTTTGTAACAATATAAATAAAATAAAAAGGGAAAGGCAGAGCTGTTTCTTTGTTGACTTGAATCCTAAATTTGTCCCCTAGTTTAATCCAAATTGATATATAAAAAAAGAAATGGATCCACCAATAAGATACAAAAGTTCTAATGTAAACTGTCTTATCTCCTACTTCTTGCTAAACTGACTTTCATTCATTATGTCTTTCTTTGTATCTAATGATTATTAGAATATCCACCTCTTTCCTCTGCACTGTTATAAAATGAGCAAGAGCCAGTGCTAGATTTGGTTCTACAAATGGTGTTTATAATAGATTTCCCACCCCAGAATGTATAATTACTGCCTTTTTAGTTAAGGATTGAAAGATTTTTGCTATCTATTTGTATGACAACTTCCTTCTAGAAATTAAAATCCAGTCTATTAAAATCCACTCCATTAGCTTTCTTGGTATCAGACCCCTATGTCTCTGAGTTTTTCTGTGCTATTTGCACTGTTACACTGAACTAAAACAGTGAGTAAGGATAAAGTCATTCTTGATTTTTGTAAGAAATAATGACATTGAGGTAAGGAGGTTCTTGCCACCTGATTGCTGAGTGGAAGCTTGACCTGATAGCCTCTACCTACTTGGAAGAACATTTCTTGAAGATCAATATTGCAGCCAGAAGGCCTGAACACAGAACACAGAAGGTAAGAGAAATAAGTACTCTGCTGAGTGGTACTGCACATTTGAATATATGTTACGGTATAAATGCTTGGAGAGTATAAAGGCCATGAGTGATGGCATCTGTAATTTCTTATGCCAAACTCCATCTGTTTTCAGTAGTTTGTTACTCCACCATTCTTTAATAATTTGGGCAGAAATTTCTCATGCTGAATTTCTGCCGCAGGCAGAACACTTCTTTCAAAAACTTGAACAAAAATAGCTTAGCCACTTTTCAAAAAAGAAATGAGAATGTTTTACTCAGGAGCAGCCATAACCCTTATGTGACTGGGAAGGCTGCATGGCTGAGCAGCCACATCACATGAAGGAAATGCTTCCTTACTTTCCTTGGTGTTACTGGAGAGTGGAGGGGAGAATAAAGAAGATTAAAACCTTTTTCCTGCCTAATAAATCTGCATCTGGTTTTACCCACATGAAAACGATTCTAAAATTAGGAACTTCACCATACACAAGCTTTAGATCAAGGAGTAGAGTTCTGCTGAGAGAGTCATTCTGGTTTCAGAAAGATGTTTTTTGATTATACCTTTTTTTTTTTGTGGGTGTGACTTATGAGCTTCTGAAAACTGGGGAAATGTATAATACTTTAACAGCTAGGTCAACATATTCTGTTTATATGAAGGATGACCTGCAATAAAACTGCATTGGTTGAGCCAGACTTTCCCCTCTCATTTCTCCTTCATGGCCAGAGAGCACTACAAAGACACACTCTGATGTACTTTCAGTGCTTCTTCAGAGCAGAGGGATTAGGAGCCAAGCCTAAAGGGACAGTTAGAAAATGGTGAATTAAGCGCAAGGAACCTGAAGGGGAAGGGGGCAGGGGAGCATGAAAACATTAGATGGATGTAGGGTGAGAGTAAAAAGTTATCACAAACTAAGCTAAGTTGGAAAGGACCTGCAAGGATCATCAAGTCCAACTACCTGCCCTGCACAGGACACCCCAAGAGTCACACCTGTGCCTGAGAGCATTGTCCAAATGCTTCTTGAACTCTGTCAGTCTTGGTGCTGTGACCACTGCCTGGAGAGCCTGTTCCAGTGCCCAACCACCCTCTGGGTGAAGAACCTTTTCCTGATATCCAACCTAAACCTCCCCTGACACAACTTCAGGCCCTTCCCTCAGGTCCCATCACTGGTCACCATAGAGCAGAGATCAGTGCCTGCCCCTCCTTTTCCCCTCACAAGGAAGGTGTAACTGCAATGAGGTCTCCCCTCAGTCTTTTCCAGGCTGAACAGACCAAGGGACCTCAGCTGCTCCTCATACGGCTTCCCCTCCAGACTCTTCACCATTGTTACTGTCCTCCTTTGAACACTCTCTAACAGCTCCATGTCTTTCTTATATTGTGGCATTCAAAACTGCCCCCAGGACTTGAGGTGAGGGGACAATCCCCTCCCTTGCCCAGCTGGCGATGCTGTGCCTGATGCCCCCCAGGACAGGGTTGGCCCTCCTGGCTGCCAGGGCACTGCTGACCCACGTTCAACTTTCCATCGACCAGGACCCCCAGGTCTCTTTCTGCAGCGCTGCTTTCCAGCATCTCATCCCCAGTCTGTCCGTACATCCAGGGCTGCCCCATCCCAGGTGCAGAATCTTGCACTTTCCCTTGTTGAACTTCCTATGGGTGGTGATTGCCCAGTCCCCTGATTTGTCTAGGTCTCTATGCAGGGTCTCTCCTCAAGGGAGTCAACAGCTCTTCACAGTTTTGTATCATCTGAGAAGTTGCTTAGTATCCCTTCCAGTCTTGCATCCAAGTCATTGATGAAGATGTTAAAGAGCACAGGGCTGAGGATGGAGCCCTGTGGAACCCCACTAGTGTCAGGACACCAGTCTGATGTTACCCCATTCACTACAACCCTTTGTGCTCAACCTGTGAGCCAGCTGCTCACCCATCCCATGAAGTGTTTATCCAGCTGTGAGCTGGACAGTTTGTCCAGCAGGATCCTGTGAGAGACAGCATCAAAAGCTTTACTGAAATCCAAAAAGATTGCATCAACTGGCTTCCCTTGATCAATGAGGTGAATTACCTTGTTATAAAAGGAAATTAGGTCTGATAAATGGGGCTTTCCTCTCATGAAGCCATGCTGGCTATGCCAATGACTGCGTTGTCTTTCAGGTGTTTTTCAATAGTAACGAAGGATGAGATTAAGACAGAGGCTGAAAGGACTATAACCACTATGTTTTACATCTCCTGAGCACCACTGGAACCCCCAGTATTCTTCTGCTGACAAAAATAGTTGTGAAATCCACTGAAAATATACTGAACTGGTTCACTCATGCTGTTTTTCTGAGTGGTGGGGGCATCTCTGCTGTCCTGATGATGCTTGGTCCTTGGACTTCGAGGCAGGAGGGTTGTTTTTATTTGAGTTCTGTAATTGCTATTTCTTTTAACTCTAAAAAAATTTAAAATGCTATAGTAAGCTAATATAGCAGTTTAGTGATTTCAGAACTGCATGAAGTCAAATGTTCAGGAATGAAATACCAAAATGGTATTGTTATGTCAAATATAGCAATATTGTTGATATATAACAATATGTATGAAATATGACTATGTTCTTGTTGTTGCTATTGATACAAAATTTTCTTACAGAATTAGTAAGATGACCAGACATTAGGTTTTCATTGGCTTCACAGATATCCATAGACTGATAAAGCCTAGCATGCATTGACAATGCCCATGTACGAGCTAATGGATTTAGGGAATACGTAGCATGGTGTTAACACTTCAGGTGTTAACATTTCAGCAAAGACGATGACCCCTTCAAGAAGAGAGAGACAGAAAAAAAAAAAAAACAGATCCTGATTCACCTACTGAAGATTCAGTTTCACCTACTGAAGAGGACAGCATCTGGATAGTGACCACTTCAATCTGAGGAACTCAGGGATGTGTGTTTTAGAATTATAGACTAATTCAGGTTGGAAAAGACCTTTAGGATCATGGAGTTTATCTGTTAACCCAGCACTGCCAAGTCCAGCATTAAACCATGTCCCTAAGCACCACACCTACATGTCTTTTGAATATCTCTACCTCCCTGGACAGCTTGCTCCAATGCTTGGCAGCTCTTTCTGGAAGAAATTTTTTCTAATATCCAAACTAAACCTCCTCTGGCACAACCTGAGGCTATTTCCTCTTGACCTATCACTGGTTATTTGGGATAAGAGTCCAATCCCCAACTGGCTACAGCCTCCTCTCAGGCAGTTGCAGAGAGCGATAAAGTCTCTCCTGAGCTTCCTTTTCTCTGGGGTGAACAGCCCCATATTACTTAGCTGCCCCTCATAAGATGTGGGCTCCAGACCCTTCACCAGCTTTGCTGCCCTTCTCTGGACACACTCCAGCACCTCAATGTCCTTCTTGTAGTGAGATACCCAAAGCTGAACACAGGATTCAAGGTGCAGCCTCACCAGTGCCCAGTACAAGGGACAATCACTGCCCTGGCTCTGCTGGCCACACTATTGCTGACATATCTTAATCATCAATTTAGGGCATCAGCTCACTTGTGTCTTACTTGATTTATCTGTACTTGCATCAAACGTGTTCACTGGCACTGGTGTCATTCCTGTGTCCTTCACAGCTGTTGTGATCCTCTAAAACAAATCTGGTATCCTCTTCACCCACCTCAACACTGATGTAAAATATCTGCCAAATAAACATCACTGGTTTGTATTTAGTGTTTTGCTTTATACAACTGCACACAAAGCTGTTTAGCAGAATAGTAGGGTCTAGGTAAAACACGCTAGTTCCATCTCAGTCTTATGTGCCTCTATTCTAAAGCTTTTCCAATGGAGCTCACAGCTCAAAGGCTGCCACAAAATGTTAGTAGAGCTGTTAGTATGTTAAGAGCTAAGCAGAATCTGATCAAAGGTTACCTGAAATCTTTATCCCTTTTCATGTTGAAATGGTAGGTTTCCTTTTTCCTTAAGTTATAAACAACTTGGCTTTTCCTTATGGTTATTTCTCCATGGACTGCCTTTTGCTGTCTACAGAAGATTGCACAGAATAACCTCTAAAGTGTCACTAGTGGCATGTGCTGTAGACCCAACATCATCAGTAAAATGCCAGATTTCCTGAAGACAGGATTAAGGTTGCTTCCCTATAATTCAGTATCATCCCTGTGAAGCACAGGCTAATTCTATGTATCACAAAGGTTATTTTAGTTTCAATAAACTGTGAGGCAGTCTCACAAGCTCATGTTTGCTGTTAATGAATATAGCCTTACCATACTCTAGCTGCAGGACTTACAACATTAGTGCAGTAGAGCCTGAGGCCTTTTATGGGGTTTACACATTCCCAAAAGGTGAAAATAATTATTGCCTCATTCCTGAACCTTTGACCTCTCTGTAGGCATTACTTTTATGTAAAATTGTCAACACATCTGGCTGGCCACAGGGTAGAGCTGTGAGTGACACACGGTGTAAAATTTAGGTCAGAACGAAAGTTGAGGTGAGCACCCGACTGTTCCATTTAGACATTAAAATCCTAAGTCCTTGCTTAAGGGAGCTGCCAGTGAATTCCCTGCTGGCATGTGTTCTGGGTCCATCTAACAGGAGAGTTCACAGTCAGCAGCCTGACCCCTCGACCTTGTCAATGTAAATAAAATACATGAGCTTGTGCCTTCTGTGCTGTCATCTGTGGCAAGAAGCATTGTGGCCCACATGTCATGACTGCATTAGCACTGTGTGACACTGCATGAACATGCATGACTGCATGAACACTGAATAAAAACCTTCACAGGCTATACATGCATGAAAATGCAGATTTAAAATAGCTCTAAATGACCTGGTCTGAGGTTTGAAATCCCACAAAGTTGTATTAATATAATCTCTTGTGTTTAATAAAAATTAAAATGAATGAGATTACTTTTTTCTGGGAATTGTAAACTGAAAATTTATTAAATCTGTTTTTAAAGAATCACCTAAAAAATTTTTAAGAAATTAAAACAAAGAGAAAAGCCAAGCCAGCTGTCATGAGGCCATGATAGGATTTTCTTTCTAAAAGAAAAGACCTTGAAAATGTTTGTCATTCATCTCTCATAAAGTCCACATCTGAAGTGAAGTATGATCTTTACTTTCTCAGGACAAGAGTATTTAACACAGGTCCTCCGGGGAAACTCCAGCTTCACTGGAATTCTCTTAGTGTTTTCAGTATAGCAGTATTGTCTTTTACACAATAGGCAATGACAAACCTTATGCAATCTGATTGTTGTTTCAGCTCCTTGTTTTACTTCTCCATTACATTCAGATGAAACAGTTCAAATTTAAAATTAGAAACATTAACTGCATGAACCAAGGATAGATTCCAAAAGAAGAGGCAGGATACAAAAACCTCTTTCTTTTTAGGTCAACCAGAATTTCAGTGTGTGTGAGTATGAAACTTATTTTCACTTGTTCTCTTTGATGTACTGTAGCTGGCTATATAATTTTATCAGACAGTCTGTCTGGGAAGATCCAATTTTATGACAAGTGAAAGAAATGTGAAAATGGTAATTATGAGGAGATTAAACTAATGCAGTACCTGGTTAGCTCATACATTAGGAGGTGGATTTTTTCCCTTTCTTTTACAAGTGGCTGTATGGTAAAATAAACACTTTTAAAGTCCACAATGGAGACTCTTAAATAAGATCTAAAATTGCTCTGAATGTATTTTCAGAATTGAAATATGATATCTGTCTGAGTTGGACAGAGTAACCCAACCCACCTCGACTTTCACTTGCTGTCCTCAGCAATGGTCCTTTGCTGTCCTAATATCTTAAATGGATTAATGTTCTAAGAATGCTTAAATGGGATTGTGGAGCTTTTGTTTACACTAGGGACAATATTCCTCTTCATTGACAAATTTTCTCTCAATGTTCATTGTTGGTTTTGTCTGAAGATGGCTTGAAGGACGTCTTAAAAGCCTTGCCTCCATTCCTACTTTTATTTCCGTACTTCATAGTATGCTGAAGTAGTTCAAGAGCAGTGCAAAGCATGTCAGTTGCAGTTTTGTCTTCAAAAGCTCAGAATTTAAGGGCTTAACCCAGTTTGCATGCAACTAGTCAGTCATACTTTGATTTCAAAGAATGAGTACAGTTACTCAAGTGGGTACGCATTAGCAGAATCGGTCCAAGCAGAGCAGTATACAAGTTCACAGGAGAAAGGATTTTTTTTTTGTTGAAACTTGAGAGTGTTTTGGCTGTGTTTTCTGTTGCACAAAGAGCGGCTGACAATCTAATTACCATTATGTTGTGTGCTATGGAAGCAGGTAGTACAATAGGTAACGAAGGGAAGGTACTAATGCCCTCTTACGCAATTTGTCAATCTAGATCAGTCCCTGAAATCCCTTCCCAAGCAGACATAAAAAGGGGAGTGGGGATGGGTATGAGCTCCTCTTTCCACTCTCTAAGCTGGTGCAACATGAATCAGCTCACTGTCATGTGAGGGAACGGGCCCAAGTAAAAGTGTGGCGGCTCAGTATCTCAGTATGCAGGAACTTGACCGTGAGATTTATTACTATTGTTCTTAATTATTATTCCCATGAGTATTAGAAGGGATTTGAAGAAGGGAAGGTGGGAGTCCAGTGAGCAGGGAACAAATAAACCTGGAAGTAACTTCACAAGCAGTTATGGAGTGCAGCTCACACCACTTACCTAACTTGAGATTTAATTGTGCATCTAATTGCTTAATTACAACAGAATCTGTTTTATGTCCTACTTGAACAGCAGTGCTATCTGGGATGAAAAGGGAAGAAAATCAACTGTATAACTTGAATGTATTCACAGGAAAAAACTTCCACTCTGGAAGAGTTGTGCCCCTTCAGATGTAGCAGTACCAGTGGTCATGAGATTTTCCTTCTTCAGATCCACAGTTGTAAACCTGCAGCCTTTTCTTTGCCTATGAAATACAGCAGTCACAAAGATGTTTGGCGGCCTGTGCTAATACTAATAATATTCAGCAACAGTTCAGCTATCAGTTCTTATTACCTTCTTCCATTCCCACCTTCTCTTTGCTGAGTCCACTTTTTTAGCTGCCCTACCTTTTGTAGTGTAAGATCTTTGCAGAAGGAAATAAGCCTTTTTGATGTGGTTTATAGG
The DNA here is from genome assembly GCA_013397815.1 of Aleadryas rufinucha. Classification (NCBI taxonomy): domain Eukaryota; kingdom Metazoa; phylum Chordata; class Aves; order Passeriformes; genus Aleadryas; species Aleadryas rufinucha. The sequence goes on along the minus strand of VZTH01018447.1, from coordinate 137,692 downwards.
TGTTAAACACACAAGGGCTCTGATCCATCACAGAAGCACTAAGATCAGAATGCAGATGATACAAATAAGCCCAAGACAGATTCTATGTTTGTTATAATTAAATATATTTTTCCCCAAATTACATATGGATCCTTTGAATAATAAGACTAGGCCACATTATCTTATATTCATCAAACAACAGAATATATCTATGTTGCTGAAAGATGATACTTGCTGGAGGCTTAGACAAGGCATTCCATATTTGTGACATGATTTAACTGTGCCTAGCTTTATTTTGTTTCACCAGGTCCTAATTTAGACCACTTGAAAGGCTGCTTTACACAGGCCTCTACTGATCTGGTCCCTGAACTCATCTAGAAGATGGAAGAATGGCCAAAAAGCAATACAGTATAATTTTTTTATTATTATTTTTTTATTTTTTTTTTAATTATTTTTTAGATGAGAAGAGGCTTGAAAATACTTTGCATGAATTGTAGCACAGACAGCTGATACCTGGGGCAATAGGAACAAATATGCAAACAAGAGATGCAATCATCAGGAATGAAATAGAATAATTGCTGTGTATAGATTATTCAATTATAATAATGACATTGTAGCCACACAATACCAGTGATGGAAAAATTTAAAATTGAAAATAAAGTACCTGCTGACACACAAAAGGGGTGAACCACTAGAGGGAGACAAACTGAAGAAACTATTGCACTTGAAATCACCAAAAAAAAAAGTGGAACAAGTAGGAAAAGTGTTTAGATAACTAAATATAGTGAAGGGTTTTTGTGTGTATATGTGTAAGTAAATCAGCATTTTTACTTCTCTTACTTCCTTATCAGGATCAGGAAATGTAGAATTTAATTTTAATTTCTTTCTAAGTGTGTTATCTCGGGCAAAAGGTTGCCACTAAAAATATGACATCTGTATTTCACAAACCCTACTGCTTGGTTCTGTAAAGATTGCTCATTATTAACAAGTCCATGGGAAAGAGCCATCATTTAGATTCTTTCTATTTCTTGATGGAAGAAACATATAGTGCAAAATATGTTTAATGAGAGCAGTATTTCAGATTGCTTTTATAGCTCCCAGGGTTTGTATACAAATATTTAGCAATCTTTTAATTCAACAGGTTGATCAACATACAAAGTCCTCCTGTCACGTAGGTGAAATAAAGGATTTTAGTACAAGACTGACCAACACATAAAGTTGGTCAGTCCAACTTTGAGTGGTGGATTGACTTTGGCTAGGTGCCAACGCCTACACAGGTATTTGTTTATTCCCTGTTCCATGCGAGAGGGGAGTAAGTGAGTGGCTGTGTGGCTGTTCAGGTGTTGGCTGGGGTTCCCCCATCACAGTCCTCCCAGACCCAGTACAAAAGCCTTCCTCATCTCAACAAGGTATTGATGCTTTAGGGGGTGACAGTGCGTATCCTGGGTTGCCTAGTATTGCTCTAACCCGAGCAAATAGAAACGTCACCAAAGTTTGAGCAGCCAACAGAAGGTCTACCTTAGAGAAAAAAAATAGACCGCCTGAAAGGACGCTTGCTCTTAACCTAAGGCAGGTGTCTGTTCTGATGAATTGCTACTTTGAAACATCTGTTTCCTTCCAATGGGAACTTTGCCTCACTATCTCAGGTCGAATGGGTTGCTTTAGACACCCAAAGGCAGGTGAGGTGAAGCCAACTAACTGCTTACATCTTTGTCTGATTTGAATTGTTCTTCTTTGTATGCCTTTGGAAACCTCTTCAGTTGTGACAATAGACACGTCCTGTATTCTAGTTCCCCTTTATCCTAGAATTAAAGATTATCTCCTACTTTTGCTTTTATATTCTCAGCATTTTTTCTGTGTTCTGACACTATTTTTAATAATACACACCACTTTCTTCAGCAGCAGTTTTTATGTATATTAGTTGCAGCCTGCTGTACTGGTTAAGCTGTAGGCTGAGCAGGCCCAGCAAAAGAAAAAAAGCTGAAAATTCATCTGTGACCTGAGCTAAATTTTCTCATGCTTCTATGCTTACTTCCCCATTTCCTAGTTAATCACCATATGTAGCTCAAAGCATTTACACTCCTTTCTCTTTGCTGAAGAAAAGGATATTTTTTGTTGAGGAGCAGAAGGAAAAATTTCCTTACCTGTTTGTCTGGACAAGATACAGATATTGTCCCACTTCTACCCAAAGAAATCTAATAGAAATGTGTCTCATTATTTGTAACTTTTAGAGCATTTATTTTCATTGGGGTTTTTTGGCACAGCTGGAAGCCTTAAAGTTTTGAAGAAATGGAACTTCGCTCAGGAGGAGTTCAGCAACACCATTGCATAGCTAAATATGCCCTTCTATATTTCATATCCATCCTTCTCTCCTTCCTTCCTTCTCTCTCTACCGCTCCTCTCCTTTGTTTCACCCTCCTCCCTTTCCTTCTTTGTTTCTTCTCTCTTCACCTCCTCCTTTTACTGCTTCTCTTCCAAGCCTTTTAATCTGCCAACTGTTTTTTGTTTCCCACATAACCACGCAACTTCTTAACTTTCTTCTACTTTTCTTTATATTATCTCTCTTTCTTCTGCTGGACTGCATTATCACTGCTACCCATGCGTTGCACGTTAGAAATTCCACATCCAAGTCGAGTCAATGAGGTTTGATTCAAAATTTTGATTGAGGGCAGGGCTCCATCTCATCTTACTGAAAACAGCAGACTTTACTCTGCCTAAGACAATTCAACCCTAACCAGCATTTGAGACTCACATTGGAGCACTGCAGTAGGTTCTGCAACTTTTAACCCGAAAGGCAGGAAGTTACTGGAAAACAAGCTCCTGTTTTGCAGTCCTAGTGGATAACACCCACTTGGATGAAGTTGCCATCTGTTGTTTTCTTGGATTGTGTCAGAATATGTGAAATAACCTGGAAGAGAGAGAAGCAAAATGACAGACAAATGCGGGAGGGAAATAATGTCTGGAAAATTACTGTTGAGATTCTCCAAAGCGAGAGGAAGACACAAATCATTCTGGTTTAGGTCTGGAAAAGACCTGCTGGAGAGATAAATGTGATTGCACCAATCACCAAAATGTGGCTGGAGAATAAATAAAGCCCCCTGGCTGCTGTAGATCTGGCATTGTTATTCTTTATTTCTTTTTTGTAGTTTCCTAGGCATAAATGGACTGAATGCTGTCAGTGGAAAGTGGGACCGGAATCATCCTTCAGCCCATGGCAAGAAGGACAAAGTAGAGGAGCAGTTACAGTAAACAGCATGTGGACCCAATGATGGGAACTGAAAGTGTGACATTCCCATTAGCCTCTTTCTTCCAGCAAAACTGAATTGTAATAAAGAATCCAGCCTGTATCTTACAGCCTGTCTCCAGTTAAAAGACAGGAAAAGGGGACAATTTGAGGTATAGGGTTGCTGTCAGAAATTTCATCAGTTTGGTGATACCACATGCATTTTCAGTTTAAATAAATTTAAATATTAACTAAAGTGGCTTGATATTCAAAACCAAATAATATGATCTCTGCTGGTGAAAATGAAATAATATTGTTTATCCAGTAAAACAGAAGCTTTCTTTTGTTTGTTTGTTTTTCTTCCCCCAGCTATCAAGGAATACACACCCATAATAGACAAAGAACACACACACACATACACATATATATAATGTGCAGTATTGCACAACACCCAAAATTGCTGTATTGTACAGAACATACATGTCCTGAAAATATTTTCAGAAATGTTTAATAGCAAATGTTTCATCAAGCTGTTATATCATGTTGTATATGGAAAGAAAAAGACTAACATACATGTAGTTCATCTGTTAGCTTCTGAATTTAAGCAAGCACTTAATATACAACTGATATTTACTGTTTTTATAAATGTTAGGCATGTCTCTAAGTGGTATTTAAATCTGATTCTCTTAAGCTGAAACAATTTTACTGACTCAATGATACAAGCATTTCCTGAAAAAGAAGGACATATTTCCTGTATTTTGTTAATATTTGACAGCACTGATCCTAAACAAGTAGCAACATGACACTGATTTGCAAGACAGACTTTAAAGCACAGTTGAAATTCTGTATTATTGTATCCCACGTAAACTCATTTACCGAGCAACAATTACATAATAAATTACATTTAAAACCAAAAATAGATCCTGTTGTCCTTATTTCAGTCATAGAATTAAGCACAGTTAAAAAGGAGAGAGGATCCTGCAAATGAGCTCTCAGCTGACAATACTTTGTGTCCGTGCAACCTCAGACACAACTGAGGTTTCCTCAGTTTCAGAGCAGACAATGCTT